>JAGKTI010041134.1:0-10296 GCA_018397915.1 Birgus latro
GAGGAAGTCTGTGGACACCAGAATCGAAGAGAATGTACTGAGATGGTATGGTCATGTGGAGAGAATGGATAGCAATAGAGTGGTGAAAAAGGTATATCTGAGTGAATTTGGAGGAGGAAGGAGGTGAGGTGGGCCAAGGAGAAGGTGGAGGGGCATGGTGGATGAGTGTGTGAGGAAGAAAGGTATCGATGTTGGTGAGGCTAGGGGACTGACAAGAGATCGAGCTGGCTGGATGAATGTTGTGAGAAGGAGTGCATGATCAGGATTTGGTACCCTTTTATAATGTGACGGCGTTCGGATTGACTCCATCGGATACGTTTATGTGATGCTACAGAATGTGGTGAAAGTTTTTTGGCCTTTCCAATTTAGCCAGGATTCTGGGGGCTTGAATGATGAATGAATGGAAGTGTGGCCCATTGGAATGGGCAGACTTGGGCCGTCTGGATGTTGCTGCTCCTCACCCGGCCCTAGGGTGGGAAGGGTGGTCCGGATGATGATGATGATGGTGTGTAATAGGAGAACTGCTTTGCTTAAGGCAGCAAGCCATCAGATATCTCAGAAAAGGCAAACCACACTCACCGGCCTCACAACGCGAACTGCGCGGGCCCCCAGCTGCATACCTCAGGACCCTTCCTGTGATGTCATCACTTGTGACTTAGCAGGTGTGTGTGTGCGCACACACACTAACAGCAATATGCACTAACACTCTCGTCCTCTCTTCTTAATTTGACAAAAGATTCCAATGACGAAGCTGGATGGTATATTTGTGTCTGATACACACTATGTATCCAATACATAGACTTTTGTGTGAGTACCATCAACACCCGATACGCACTATGCATCCAATACATACATTTTTGTTTAATTACTATCAAGATCCAGTCTGTGGCCACATACAGATATGTGATGTCTCTTGATGTATTAAAAACTTCCTGGTCTCGGCTGACTGCTGCACGCAGCCTCTCGGTCGAGGCACCTTTCTTGGTGAGACAATTAGCCAGTTGTTGTGATGTATCCACCCAAGATACTTCATCAAGTTCCCCTCACTTCAGCATGTCTTGTAATACAGCAACATCAATGCACAATCTCCTGTCTTCTATGCTCCTAGTGAAGTAAAGGACGTCCACCAGACTCTTGTTGTCGACGAAACACTTTATTTTGATCTTTTGACATCCAGAAACCTCACGCAATATGTTGGCTAGATATACAGCAGTCTCAGCACATTCAAGCAGCGCCAATGCCTCAGCAGATAAGGTAGATTTGACGACCCTCTGATCTTTCTTGTCTGCCAGAATATAGGACATCTTGCCTCACTAGCATCTCGTAGGAAGATCATAAAACTTCCCTGAGATCCATTGCCTACAAGGTCGGCCAATGAGGCATCCGAAAAACACTCTATATGACAGTCCTCGATCGGCCTCATTCTTGGAATGTATAGCTTCATGTTGTCAGTCTTCACCCTTGAGATCACCTTATTGATTCTAAGCAAATCCGCTACGGTAGCTCGGTTGCTAGTCACACTCAGCTCACACACACATCAAAGGCAATATCTGGCTGAGTGTGTGTGGCAGTCCAGTTGAGTTGCCCAATTAATGCTCGGTACTCCGTTTTCTCAGAATCGGACAGCTCTCCTGATTTTACTGCTGCACGATGTCTACTCAGTGTGACTGGTTTCAGAGATGAAGCATACTGGAATTGGTCGAGCGTTATGCTGCCATCGATGTTGGAGATGACATTGAGACCAACGTATTTGAAGGCTTTTGATTCTGAACTGCCACTGAGGAATATTTGACTCAAACGGATTATCACTTGCTGTTCGAACTCATGTGTACCAGCCCAAAGGAAGTCGTCGACATAGATGCATACAATGCCATAGACTTTGCCACTATTGCTCCAAGAGAACAGCGCTGAATCCAGTGATGACACTTTAGCTCCGAGACTCAACAATTGACCTTTTACGCGCAGATACCAATGCCTAGCAGCATCACAAAGGCCGTAAACAGTTTTCTTTAGTCTCCATAACTTACCATTTGCATATTCAGGTGGAGGATGTAAATGAACAACTCTCTCAATGTCGTTACCTTGCAAGTAGGCAGCTTTCACGTCCATAGTGTGGCAGTCCCACTGGTTAGTGGAGGCCAAAGAAAGTGCCAAACACACTGCTTCTTTTGAACAAGTAGGCGAGTCTTTTCGGAGATCCACTGTGTCTTTCTAAAATCCTCTGGCGCCTAAGCGGGCCTTAACAATAGGCTTTCCATTTTTCAGTTTTTCTGTCACAACCCATCGAACCGTTATGGCACCTTGCCCAACATCATCATCTTTCTCATACACATCATTATTCTGCCAGTTTGTAATTTCATTTTCCTTAGCGCATAATACGGCCTCAGAGTTGAAAAGAACAAGCATTTCTGTGTCATCATCAACCACTTCCCATACGCTAAAATCCTTCTGCAAATCTATCCAATCAATGCTGTTGTCAGAGTCCCACTTCAGATTGTAGCAGTGTTTGTACTTTCCAGTGGCTTTACCTGCCTGACTCACAATCCTTCCAGACACCAACTCTCCACTTTCTGAATGTATTCCCTTTATACGTTGACCAACAGAAACTTTGGGAGGCTGATTAATCGGAATTGAAACTGTGGGAGGCTCATCAATCGGAACCACACCATCTTCTGACTCGTCATCTGGTGGATAGTCATTCAACACTTGCAAAGAATCGTCATTAGGCTTCTCCTGGACAACATTATTCTTCTCATCACTGCTGACACCACTTTCAACTGTAGTATCTTGCTCTGGCTCATGCGCTAGACGACACACATGCACCCGCACGTAGACACTGCCGTGTCTCACCAGAATTTGTTTCCCATCTCTTCCTATTACAATTCTGGGACTGTGCCACTCATGACTGTCATTTCTTTTGTAGAAGATTTCATCTCCATTTCGGATGTCGTTTAAGTCACTCGAACGTACGTTGTGCCGCAGAGCCTTAGCCAAACATTCATCTGATTCAGTCTTTGTAAACTCTTGTCTTGCTAAATGAAGAGCGTTCAAGTTGTCTCTCACAATTTTCGATGGTGATGAAGGTTCCAAGGCTGGAGGATCATTTGCGTACACATTAGGCAGGCCAGGGTTTTGACCAAAAACAAGTTGGTTAGGAGAAAAACCTGCGTAGTTGGTGAGAGCATTTCTTGCCGATACTGCCCATTCCAAGGCCACTATCAGCCATTATCTTCCTAACAATGTCACCAGTGACTGCATTTTGATGCTCACAGACTCCGTTGCTCCATGGATTCTCTGCAGACGTTGTCATGATCTTGATATTGAAGGCCTCTCCCAATGCTCGCATTTCCGCATTGTTGAGTTCACAGCCATTGTCTGTAAGAATTTTTCTAGGTACGCCAAACACATCAATCCAGCTCCGAAATATTCCTTTGATAATGGTGGGCGCAAACTTATCTGCAATTACTATCGCCAAATCAACAAGGACTAAGAAATTATGCCTTCCCCAAGCTTTCAAATCCATGGCTATGGCTTCGTTAAACTTAGACGCCATGGGTAAACTGACTATGGGTTGGGGCCTGGCTTTTTAAAATCTGCAACAGACTGTACAAGCATCAGATACAGCCTTGATAGCCCGCTCTAGTTCTGAACTTTTAATCCCCGCATCTGTTTTGTTTTCGTTTTTGAAGGCTCCAACATGCTTGCATGCGTCGGCCTTGGTCACCTAATGGCGGATCTCCACGCTGCTCGATCCCTGGCAGCCTCCCTGTTCTGTGATCAGTTTAATTAATTTCGCCGATGTTGGGTGTCCAAAATGCTTGTGAAGTTTCAAAGCCATTTTTTCTACATCACCCTGAAGAGATACCAGTGTGTTTGTTTCACAGAATTCATGACCTAGTCATAAAGAAATTGAAAGCAAGTAATGGCCTGAAGATGAGGACTTCAAATTAATGATACAGTAGTTCCACAAATTTTGACCTGGTCACTTCCAAAGTTAATCAACATTTTTGTTTTTTTCATGGACGTTTACTCAACAGCAAGGGAATGTTGCATTTCACAACATCAGTCACAATGGTTGCACGCATATTTCCAATGTAGCAGGGAAGAGTAACACGTTTGAGAGAAGAAACTGACACCATCAGCAAAAGTAAATGTTGAGGGTGACGCTTCTTCTCTTATAGCTTCACGTTCGTAATCGGTGAGCTCACTTAGATAGCAATTGATCCATTCAACTCCACATACAGTTGTAGAACACCCTGTGTCTAGAACAGCACATCCCTTAGATTCTTCTACTAGAGTCTGTAACTTACCTCTACTAGCGGCATCATCCGCATAGCCCATAAATAACGACAGATGCACTGTTTCAGAATTTTCTTCTCAACTGCCGTCGTTTTGTATACATCCGGACAGTCATGTGCCCAATGTAATCTAGAATCACATATGAAACACCTCGATACCTTTCCATCAGACCCAAGTGGGTTCTGCCTCCTGCCGGTGGATGAGCGTTGGGTAATCCTAGCAGATACGGTTGAATATCGGCCACCACCATGACCTCGATCACGTACTGCACCACCCCGCAACATTCTCCGTCCTCGTCGAGTACCTCTAACATAAAACGTTTCCTCACCCCCAACTTCGTCACTCCAAAATACTGATTTGCCTTTCACCTCCCTGGCAGACACCGATGCATCATTCTGCCCGCCAATTTCACCAGCATAAATATGATTCAGGGCAGATTTCATGTTTTCATATGTCACCTCAGTTATCGCAGACATCACTAGTTGTTGTTCACTGTCTGAAAGTTTGCATGCAGCTAAGAGCATAAAAGCCATCACAGAATTTGGCAGTGCCATGTCCTGCTTTGTAAATTTGAAATAAAGATGCTCAAATTCTGCCACGAACTTACGAATGTTCATATCACCGACTCTTCTGAAGTTGTACAATTCATAAAAAGCTGCAAACTGCCGACGTCCTTTGTCCACGAGAAATAAACTGTCTGATTTTTTTCAGCAAGGTCCGAACACCATCCTCCTGCTTCAAATTAGCTGCATCAACCTCCGAAGATGCCACCCTCGCTTTTCCAGACAATGACAGGTGAATAGCTAAGGCTTGTTTTTCTTTAGGTAAGTCCGTCAGTTTGCGCCAAATGTTGATGTCCTTTTTCCAACTTTCATAAGCAGAATCATTTTCAAGTTTTGGAGGCCACTTAGTCGAACACGACGCCATTATTTTCTAACCACGCTCTGCTACCGGCATCAGAAAAGGCAAACCACACTCACCGGCCTCACAACGCGAACTGCCCAGGCCCCCGGCTGCGTACCGCAGGACCCTTCCGGTGACATCATGACTCGTGACTTAGCAGGTGTGTGCGTGCGCACACACACTAACAGCAATATGCACCTAACAAAATACATTGGGTGGGGTGGGGGGGGGGGGGGATGGAGAAGTTGTCCAGTCGAAGTGATATCTTGCTACACCTGTAGGGTGGAACCACAAGAAGTGCTTGGAGGCTTTTTGATCATGTAGAGCCAAGTGGTAATTGTTACTAGCTACAAAGCTGCCAGCCTGTTAAGTGCTAGGGTTCAAATTCTGGTGAGGAAGCTGGCGCTACTTAATCAAGGCGTTCATCCACCCATTGGGTTGTTGGGTAAATGAGTACTTAGAATAACTCCTACTGGAAGTAATTCTGGCAACCTGGATGATACATTGGCCTTACGGTGGTGAGTAACCCATCAGAG
The DNA here is from genome assembly GCA_018397915.1 of Birgus latro. Lineage (NCBI taxonomy): Eukaryota > Metazoa > Arthropoda > Malacostraca > Decapoda > Coenobitidae > Birgus > Birgus latro. The sequence continues at coordinate 5,739 of JAGKTI010041134.1, forward strand.
GCTCAAAGGAATAAGTTTTGGATATGAGCTCAGTGGAAAAATGCTTCATGGCATCTACCATCACCTTTGTTATATTGCTGTCTGGGAATAAGCCAGTCATTGCTCTTAACCCAGGCTGCTGCTTTCACTCAGTAGAGATGAGACTGAACCTGGGAGTAGTGCCCCAAGTTGCTGCCCTGTCGATCATCATCTTCGTTTTTCGTCCTTCTGTTCCCATATTCAAACTTGGGTTGGACATGTGATGGCTTTTCTCCACTGCTTCCTATCCTGGATTAAATCTTCTCCAATATCCAATCTTTCCATATCTTGTGTTACAACACTTGTCCAGGTCTTCTTAGGTCTTCCTGGCAGTTGATGTCCCACCACTTCCAGTTCCTCCGCTATTCTCACACAGCCCCCTTCCTCACTCCTCCTCACGTGACCAAACCATCTAAGCCGCTTCTGCCTCAAGATAACATCGAGATCCTTCATCCCACATCTTCTGGCTACCTCCTCACTCAAAACTCTGTCCTCCCATCTCACTCCCGCCATATATCTTAACATTCTACGATCAGTACTCCTCAGAACATTCATCAGTCTATCTGTCAAAGCCCATGTTTCAGCACCATATATCAGTACTGGTCTAGTGCAGGCCTCATATATTTTACTTCTGTGTCTCAGTGGTATGTGTTTGTTGACCAGTAGGCTAGCTATTTCCTTTCACTTTAACCATACTGCTGCCACTCTTGTTCTGACTGATCTCTTCACCCCTGCTTCGCAGTTCAATATATCTCCTAGATAGCAGAACTGCTGCACTTCCTGTAGTGTGCCCCCATTCACCTCTAGCGCATCGTCTGCTTCATCACCCTCTGCCTCTCTTCTTATGCAGGCTGGGCAGTGGAAATTTTGCACTCCTCTCAAATTCTGCAGACCTGAACACCTTCTATGGCACCACTTATTACACTCTATGCACAACACTGAGTTCACTCCTATTCCTGTGCCACAGCATCCACATGGCCATTATCCTGACTGAATTCTTTCTACTGGTTTCTTGCCTGTCACCATTTCCTTTGTCTTATCCATATTTATTTTCATTCCCCTCTTCTCCATTCCATTTTTCCATCTATTAAGCATTTCCACTACTTCTTCCTTAGTCTCCGCTGTTAGCACTAGGTCATCAGCATACAGCAATTCCCGTGGGCCTTCCCCCCTATATTCTCGTGTTGCCTCCTCCATTACTATGTTAAACAGCAATGGTCTGAGTGCTGACCCTTGATGTACCTCAACTCCTATTCCAAAATTTCCTGATGTTCCTGCTATTGTCTTGATTTTTGATCTTGTATCAATATAGAGAGACATGACAGCTGCAGTGAGTCTCTCAGGCACATTCTGTCTACTCAAGGCCCACTCAAAAGCTTTTTCCAAGTCCACAAACACATGGTACAAGCATTTCCTCCTCTGTTGAAACTTTTCCTGCAACTGTCTCATGATGAATATTGCATCTGTTGTGGATTTACCTGCGCAAAATCCAAACTGTCGGTTATCTATCTTCACTATCTGCTTCAGCCTTCCTTCCAGCACCTTTTCGAATATCTTCATTCCATACTCCAACAGTCTGACTCCTCGGTACTTTCCACACAGAAGGGCATCTCCTTTGCCTTTATAAATTTGCATTGTCCAGCTATCTCTCCAGTCCTCAGGTGGCTGTCCTCCTACTAAGATGTTATTAAAAATCCTTGTCAATTCTTTTACACCAGTACTTCCAGCCCTATTTATCAGATCAGCTGTTATACCTGTTGGGCCTGGAGCTTTCCCGGTCTTCATTTCCTTTAAGACTATCTTCATTTCCTTTAAGACTATCTCCACTTCAGCTTCTGTTATCATTGCAACTGGCCCTTCAACTTTTCACATCTCTTCTATCTCATAATTATTTTCTTCATTTAACAGTTCCTCAAAGTACCTCTTCCACCTTTCCAATATTTCTGCCTCATCAGTTTTTATTTCCCCATTTTCATCCTTTACAAATTTAGCTCCCACCATGTCTTTCCTCTCCTTCCTCATCTGTCTTGCAATTTTAAACATTTTTGTCTGTCCTTATGCATTCTCCAGATCTCTACTCCAACTTTCCCATGCCACCCTTTTTGCTCTGGCCACTTCTCTCTTTGCCTGTCTTTTCTTTTCATTATATTCTTTTCTGTCTTCTTCCCGTCTAGTTTTCCGCCATACTTTAAATGCTCTTTTCTTCTCACTCATCGCCTGCTTCACCTCCTCATACCACCACCACGTCTCTCTTTCTTTTCTCCTGTGACCTGTTGTTTCTCCACAGACTTCCCTTGCAGCCTCTGTTATATTATCCCTGAAGTGTTTCCAATTGCCTCTTTGTCTCTCATTTCTTCTCTTAAACTCTTTAAATTGTAGTCTTATCTCCTCATCCTTCAACTTCCACTCCTTTACTCTTTTAACACCCTTCCTCTTCTTTCTTCCTTTTATATTTTCCACTCTCAGATCCATAGCTAATAGTCTGTGTTGTGGTAGACATGCTGTCCTATCGATGAGTGTATAATGGCAGGGCAGTTAACAGTGCCTGGTTGTGACTGGAGGGTGCCCCTGCAGCAGTTCTGGCAGGGTGTCCTGATGCCACTGCCACAGCCACTGGCTGCAGCTGGTGGGCTATGGGTTCCAGGTCTCATGCCTGGACTTGGGACTGTGTGGGTGGACAAGGCCTGTGGTCCGCCTCCTCCTGTATATGCCCGACTTATGGCAAAAACGAGAGGAAAAAGCAATAAAATTAAGCTTATGAAAATCAAATCACCCAAGGGGTCCTGAGTGGCATTGTGGAATGTGGGTAGTTTGAAGGGTAGAGAGGGAGAAGTAGTAGAGACTGAGTTGGAGGTGGTTAAACGTCTCTTGAGTACAAGAAGTCAGGTTTAGGTGAGGGCCAGCTAGAATGATTGCTAGGAGGGACTGTAGGTGGAAGCTATTTTGGCAGGGAAGCGTGGTTGGTTATGATGATGTGGGTGTGCCGGTTGAGCAGAAATGGAATTTGTAATGATTCTAATGAGCCTAAATGAAAGATTTACAGCAGTGAAAATATTGTATGGTAAACACATGATTTCAGTTATACAGTACGTCCTTCAACTTTGCGAACTTTAACTTTGCGATTCACCAATTTTGCGAGGTAGTTCCAAAAGTCATGTATTTTTTAACATTTATGAACTTTGCGACTGATCACATACTTTGTGAGGTCGAGTGGTGGGAGAGTCGTCTTCCCGCACTACTTTGCCACCCCGAGTAATGACGTCATGGTTCATTGGGTGTACTGAGCCTCCTAGTTCAGTGGTCTGCCGCCCCGCCACGTTTGTTTGCACCTGTTTCCAACCAAGGTCACTGACCCTCACAATTTCGTGGTGCTCCTCACAATACCCCAGCAGTCTAACCTTGCACGAGTGTCATCGTGGTGCCAATGGGTAAGAAGAACAAGAAAATAATTTTGGAGACCAAACTGAAAATGATTGAAAGGAAAAAAGCAAGTGAAAGTAATTCTGCTATTGGTCAGGAGTTTGGTGTTGGTGAATTGACAGTGAGAATGATTTTAAAGAACAGTGAACAAATCAAGCAAGCAGCAAATAACTATGGAGGTGCTCAGTTTGATGGTAGAATGTTGGTGGACAACAAAGAAGTGCCAATAAAAATGGAAAGATATCTTGCTCACTACATTCAAAGAAAGGAAAAGGAAGGGGGGTTGCATTAGATGGGTGCCATATAATGGAGCAGCCAAAGATATTCTATCTATTACACCGCTCGCTGGCGCAGTGGTAGCGTTCTCGCTTGCCATCTGGTAGACGGGAGTTCGCGCCTCGCTCAGGTTCCGAAAAGTTTCACTGACGAAGTGGGTGGTTACTGTCCCCCTTGAGCAAGGGGATGGGTGTGTGCGTGTGTGAAGGTCACAGCCTTGCCCATAGATCGGAGTATACGAGCTCTCAGCTCCCTTCCGGGAGGGTAAAAGCTGACGATCACTACCATCAAGTGATCCTGACCGACCCCGTGAGTTACATGTGCCTTAAAAATGCCATTAATCCTCCAACAAAACCTTTCAAGGCGTCAAATGGGTGGCTATGCCAGTTCCTCAAAAGGAAGGGGTTTAAACACATCAGGTTCATTGGCGAGTGAGGCAGTGCTGACTACAAATTGGTCGGCTTCACTCCAAGGTAAGCACTTTTTCCCACTCTTTCTCTCGACTCTACCTCTTAATTTTACGATGATAAATGAAACACACATGAACTGATGTACTGTACAGTAATATTAATAAGAAAACATCATAGGTAAGAAACGTTTAAAAAAAAAATGCATTTACACTGATGTGAAGACTGGCGTGGTTAACGGGACTGGTGGCGGGGCGAGGCTTGGCTACTGTGGCCCCGTGGGGCCTATGTCATCACTATCACTGTTGGCAGATATTTCCACATCTTGCTGTGTTTTTTCTGCCTCTCTCATGAATCCCTCGAAGTCAGAATCATCACTGGGGTCATCAGAATGAAAAAGGTTAGGGATGCTAGGATCGCTGGCTGCTTGGGGAGGG
>JAGKTI010041138.1:0-10295 GCA_018397915.1 Birgus latro
CCGCCACAATTTAATTTTAAACTCATCATACTTGCGTTTTTTCACCCCCTTCTGGTAGTAGTCCCTTGGCTTTCCCATACCACCTGCTGTTCCTGGTTTATACCTTCTTACACCATTTCCACTAGCTGTCACCTGGTCCACCTCCAGCTCTACTTGAAGCACAAGATGATATATTTCTGTCAGTTATTAATCAATGACTCGAGAATGTAACACTCAACTTCTGAACATGAGTGGGAAAACAGTCCGAAACTGAGTGTTGGCGCTGACATTGCTGTGGCGAGACTATGAATCTTGTGGTGCTGAAAGCCATGAAAATGCGTTTTTTTCTTTTTTTTTCTTTTTCTTTTTTGCGAATGCTCAATCACAGGAATACTGTACAGTATTAGATGGCTGCTGTGGAAGTGCATTTTGCCAAAGTGGATGCCGCGAATCCTGGTGCCTTACAATACTTTAACATATTCCAGAACATACAAATAAAACATCACAGTGATCCTTCATTGTATATACAGGTATACAGTAGGCGCGGAAAGTATTAACGTTTTTTTGCCGACGTCATTCTTCTTCGCGTTAAGTGAAGTAGGGTCAATACTACCCTCCCCTGTGATGCGAAATGAGCTGACGCTTTTTCAACGGGAGCTGGCAACCCAGATTGATAGGTTTGGCACCACAGGAGCAGGCTCAGTAATGTTTGGGCAGCCACAGGAGGAGGATTGTCTCTGTATTTACCTAATTGTATTTACCTAATTGTGATATACAGGAAATGAGCTACGCTCGTGGGGTCCCGTCTCTGTTTCTCAGTAAGTCAAATTTTGCCTTAAACTCATTTAAGTTTTTAGACTGGACGATCTCTTTGTCCAGGCTATTCCACAGGTCTATACATCTATACGGAAAACTATATTTCTTGATGTCCTTCGAGCAGCTTGGCTTCTTTAGTTTCATTGTGTCCTCTTGTTGCTCTCTCATCCCACACAAACAGCTTTTCTCTGTCAATTTTATCTACTCCTATCATGGTCCTGAACACTGCAATCATGTCACCCCTCTCTCTCCTTTCCTCTAAGGAGGGCAAATCCAGCCTTTCCAGCCTCTCTCTGTATGGCAAATCTGCCAGACTAGGGACCATCTTGGTTGCTGTTCTTTGTATTCTCTCAATCTTGGTTATATCTTTCTTTTTGTGTGGGGACCACACTACTGCTGCATATTCTAACCTGGGCCGGATCATGGCCACTATCAATTTTTTTATCATCTCCTCATCCATGTAATGAAATGCCACTCTTATATTGGTCAAGAGTTTATATGTCTCTCTCACTATCTTATTTATGTGCTTTTCAGGTGACAAACTATCCTGGACCAGCACTCCCAAATCTTTCTCTTCTCTCGCTTTTCTAATTGGTTCATTACCCATCAAATAATTCAATGATGGCCTCTTGGTACTTTTACCCATTTCCAATATTTTACATTTTTTTGCGTTGAATTTCATTTCCCACATCCGGCTCCAATCATATATCCTATCCAGATCCTCCTGTAGCATTTTACAGTCCTCTTCAACCTCTACCTTTCTCAAGATCTTTGCATCATCAGCAAACAGGCTTGCGTAGCTGTTCACTCCATCTACCATATCATTTACATAAATCAAGAACATTACTGGTGCCAACACCGAGCCCTGTGGGACACCACTTGTTACTTCCCTCCATCCAGATGTCCTGTCCTTTATTACTGTCCTCATTTGTCTGTCACTCAAAAAGTCTCTCATCCATTCCAGGAGGCTTCCCTTCAGTCCTCCTATATGCTCTAATTTCCATAATAGTCTCTTGTGGGGTACTTTGTCGAAGGCCTTCTCCAAATCTAAGTACACACAATCCACCCAACCGTCTCTCTCCTGTAGCACGTCAATCGCCCTTGAGTAGAAGCTCAACAAGTTGGAAACACATGACCTTCCACTTCTGAATCCAAACTGACTTTCAGTCAAAATATTCATCTCTTCCAGATATTTTATCCATCTATCTTTCAGGATTCTCTCACACAATTTCGCAACCATGCTGGTTAGGGACACTGGTCTATAATTCAGGGGTTCTTCCTTGTTTCCTCCCTTATAGATTGGGACCACATTTGCCCTCTTCCATTCCCGAGGCACTTACCCCTCTTCCAAGGAGCACACAATTAAATTGTGAATCTTATCCGCCAGTTGTTCTCTGCATTCCTTCAGTACCCAATTAGAGATTCCATCCGGTCCTGGGGCCTTCCTTACATCTTGAGCTCCCAGTAATTTATACACTTCCTGCACTTCCACTTTTATATCTTTTATCACTACATTTCTAATCACTTCCTCTCCTTCCACAAACTCCCTTTCCTTAGTGAAAACCGATTGGAAGCATTTGTTCATTACTTCAGCTTGCATTACTGCATCCTTGTAGACCTCTCCTTCTACTTTCAGTTTGGTGATTCCTTCCCTTTGCTTCAATTTGCCATTAACAAATCTATAAAACAATTTGGGTTCATCCTTACATTTGTCAATTATACCTTTTTCAAAGTTCCTTTCTTCCTCTCTACGTATTCCTGTATATTCATTTTTAGTTCTTTTATATTCTTCCTTTGTTCTGATATTACCTCTCTTTTTCCATTGGTTCCATGCCTTGTCCCTCTCTTTTTTCGCTATTATACACCTTCTATTAAACCACACCTTTTTCCTGTTTTCTTTCCCACTTACTCTTGGCACATATTTTTCCACTCCCAAATTGTAGAGGTCCAAAAAGATATCCCACTTCCTTTGTATCTCTCTTGTTTCTCTGAACCCTCTCCAGTCCGCATTTTCAAAAAATTTTCTCAATTCTGCAAAGTTTGCTTTCCCAAAGTTGTATCGTCCTTGCCTATAAAGCTCATCTCTTGGCACCATGTTCCCTATCATCATCTGGAACTCAATGACCACATGATCACTCTTTCCTATAGGACACAGATAATTTAATGATTCAATTACATCAGGCTCCCTGGATAGTAGCAAATCTAATCTTGCTGGTGTGTCATCACCTCTGAATCGTGTCTCTTCTTTAACCCACTGTGTCATTACATTATTCATTGCTATATTTAACAATTTTGTGCCCCACGAATCTTCGCTGCCTCCCGAGTCCCATTCCTCCCAGTTCACCTCTTTACAATTAAAGTCACCCATTAGGATTATATTGTTGCTTTTCTCGATCACTTTCTGTAGATAACTAACCATGTCTGACAACATCTCCTGGTATTCATCGTCATTCCATGCTCTCGTCTTAGGGGGAACATATACCACTGCCATATCTCTCTTACCATTCTCCCCAGTTTCTAATTTCAAATTTATGGCTTCGGCCCTGCCGTCTGCCATTTCCACAGTATCTACGTTTATATTGTCCTTCACTGCTATCATCACTCCTCCTCCCATTTTTTCTTTTCTGTCTCTTCTCCATAATTTGTATTTCCCACCTCCCATATGAATATCAATATCTTCTTTCAATTTAGTTTCTACAAAGCACATAACATCAGGTTCGTGTGCCCTCAAAAAATCATTGATTTCTAACCTTGCCGATATTAGTCCATCAATGTTTGTGTACGCCACTTTCAAACTTTTTTCATCGTTTTTTATTCTCTTGTCTCCCCTTCCTTCCGTCGATACCACTTTCTCAATTTCTGGTCCATAACTCTCCAGTAGAACTCTGTCTTCTCTTTCTCCGTTCGTTGTTCGTTTTTTATCTTTGCTTCCTTTACTAACTCCTTTGATTTAGCTCTTTCCTCTTCATTTGCATCTCTCCTAATCCAAACATTTTTAAACCCCTCTTTCTCTGACAATTTCCACGTTCTACTTATGATTTCATTCACTATTACTTGGGACTTAAACTTTACTTTCATGGGCCTTGCCCCACCATCCTCGTACTTTCCTAACCTAAACACTTCTTCAATCTCTTCTTGGGCTTCATTGTTTCCTTCCATAACCAGTGATATTATTTCTTTAGCCTTGCTCAGTTCCTCTCTTTCTCTTTCAGATCTCACTGTCATTCGTTTTTCTTTTATTCCTGAAATTATCACACATTTTTTCTTGTCTGCTACATCCCTAACCAAAGATTCTCTACTTCTTAGTACTCTAACCACTTCCTTTTCCACTTTTTCCTTACTTTGTTGCTCTATGATTTCCTTCAAATTTACATTTCCTTCCTCCTGTATTTTCTTCCACCCCTTATGTTGCTCCTTGATTTCCTGAATATGCTCATCTTGCCTCCTCGATTTTGATTCGTATTCATCTAGCTTACTTTTTATTCTGTCCCTTTCTTCTTCCAAACTCTTATTCTCCCTCTTCAGCTGTTTTATTTCATTTGATGTGGATTCATTATTCGCCTTTAATTCTGTAACTTCTTTTTCTTGTTCCTCACTATGTGTGCTAACCTTTTCCAGTCTATTCTGTAGGACTTTGATCTCTCTCTCTTGCTCTATGGTCCGTTCCTGCAGCTGCTTAATTACTTCCCATACCTTTTTTAACTCCTGGACATTCCTCTCCGCCGTTTTCTCTACTCCTGCTACTCTTGTTTGTTGCAGCTTATCACTTCCTTTGCCTACATTTAGCTCGGAGAAGCCCGCAAATTCCCCCTCGCCAGTTGTAAACAATCCTCCGTCTCTCTCCACCATGATGCAACCATATGGAAACTTTCTTTTTCACTTTGTCTCGTATATTTCGGGCCGAAACTTGTGTTTTTTTAAACTAATATCCGACGGGACCACCACTCACGCATTCAACCACATAATCACAATAGGCTATCTCCTTTTCGCTGCTAGTTCTGCGATTATTTCCCCTCGATCCAGGAGCAGCTCCGTCTCTCTCCCTCTACGACCTGTGTGTGTGATGCACCACGAGGGCATGTTTTGACTCAAATAACACAGTTATTTGGTTACCTACCACATTCTCATCATGCCTAAAGTAACCACAAGCAAGGACAAACGTGTGGAAGTGATTACTTTATACAAAGATGGCCACAAACTCCCATTTATTGCAAATCAGATGGTGTTAGACTGAGGACAGTGCAGAGACTGGTGAAGCGGTTCAAGGACAGTGGGGAGGCCATTCCTCCCACTCCACTTCCCAAGCCTGGGAGACCTCGTAAGACAACCTTCAGGACCCGTCAGCTGATCTCAAGGCAAGTTAGCAAGGATCCAAGGCTAACAGCATGGGATTTAAAAGAAAAGAACCCACAGTTGCTGGCAGATGTGTCTGTCAGAAGTGTCCAGCAGCTGTTGCATGACGATCTGGGCTACAGGAGTTTTTGTGCTCGTAAAAAACCACTGCTAACTGCACTTCAGAAGAAAAAGAGAGTAAATTTTTGTAAGAAATATCTTGCTTGGAGTGAGGAGCAATGGAAAACTGTGCTTTGGAGTGATGAGTCAACATTTACTGTCACTGGTACCCCTTCATCACAAGTGTACCGCAAACCAGGCAGTGACCCCCTGGATCTTAAGTACACTTCCAAGTTTATTAAATACCCAGCCTCATTCATGGCTTGGGGCTGCTTTACATATTATGGTGTTGGTGAGTTGGTAATTCTACCTGCAAATGAAAAAGTGAACCAGAACAATTATTTGAAGCTCTTATGTGATGTTTTAAGTGACTCTTTTGATAAAAATAAGGCAAGAGTATTTATGCAAGATTCTGCCCCTGCACATGTTGCAAAGTCAGTGAAACAGTGGCTAAGAGACTGTGAGGTTCCCTTTATTCGAGATTGGCCCGGAAACAGCCCAGATATCAATCCCATTGAGAATTTATGGGCGCACATGAAGCAGCAGCTGCGTAGTATGGACACATCATCTTTGCCTAAACTTGAGGCTGCAGCTATGGAGCAGTTTTAGTCCATCTGTTCTGCAAAACTACGCCATCAGTCTCCCCAGACGCCTTAAGAAGATAATAAAGGTGAAGGGGAATGCCAGTAAATACTAAATTCAATGGTGAGTGTTAATTTATTTGTTTCTCCTTGCTAACCACAAGAATGTTTTCTTTTCTTAAGATGGCGTCAGCACTTTCCGCGCCTACTGTATATGTTGTAATAATTCACTTTCTGTTAATTCTCCCACTATCATGCTTTTCTCCCCTTGCTTTTTGCACCTTGTCTCACCCAATCTTTAGATGGGGGGGGGAAGGAGACCAGAATGATGATGATGATGATGATGATAATGACAATTTATTACATATCAGAAGAATGAAGCAGTTGTGAGAGACAGGTTACAAAGCAGAGTGTGGAATGATGATGATGTATTTCAGGCAAGCGAGGCAGTGGTGAGTGAGAAGGTAGCGGCGGTGGAGTGGCTGGAGGGTCAGGTGAGGCGACTGGAGGATACTGGTGAGGAGGTGCACAGTCAGCTGGCCACCCTCACCGCACACTTCAGGGAAGAGCAGCATCGAGCACAGGCAGCACACCACCAGGCTCACGCACTTAGAGGTAGACCAGACCGAAGCATAAGGAGAAAGGTAGAGATGGTGGTAGTGGTGGTGACTGATTTTATCTCATATTTCTTGATTTAATCCATCCCATTTACTAGTGGGAAATAGCGATGGAATGGTTGTGTTGATGGTGATTATGACACCTGATCCTTAGGTGGGAAAAGAGATCAGGGTGATGATGACTATGGCACCTGATCCTTAGGTGGGAAAAGAAATTGGTATGATGATGTTCCTGCTTTACTTTGTTTCTAAATGCTGATTGCTCCACATATTAGTAATAGATTGGGTTTAGATGATAATGATGATGATGAACTAATCCTTTTTTGTTTTTAAATGCTGGTCATTCCACATATTTGTAAAAGATAGGGTTTCAGTGATGATGATGATGATGATTATACTAATGATAATGGTTTGCTAATTCCCAACTCTCCACAGACAAGCTAAGTCAAGCGGAAGAGCTAGCACGGATGAGTGTGGAGGAGGCAGAGGCGCTGAGGCAGAGAATATCTGGGCTGGAGGAGCGACTGGAGGTGTGCCCCTCCCCCTCCACCCCACTTATCCTCCCCCCACCCCCAGCATCATCGTCATCCATACTTTCCTCTTCCACCTCCTTTTCTTCCTCCAACTCCTCCAGCTCCTCCTCGTTTTCCTCAAATTCGTCGCAGGAAAGGGTGGAGGAAAGTGATTCAGGAGGGTCTCCTCCTAAGGGGCTCTCATCAGAACAATCAGTATCTACCTCAGTGGACAGTTCAGTGACAGACCGAAGTGTAAATACGCAGGGTGGTGGAGATGCCTTACATAACAGTGACTCCGCGGTGACAGAACTCAGAGAAGCCCTGAAAAGGGTGCACCGGCAGTTGTCCGAGACCCAGCACGAGTGTAGTGATCTGAGAGAGAGGGAGAAAGCCATGAAGGAGGAACTGGAGAGGAAGGAGGGAACCACCAGGAGGAGGAGGATAGAAGGTGTGGAGGGAGAGAGTAGAGAAGAGTTAGTGGATGGCCTGGCTACCCCTGTATCTGAGGTGGGTTATATACCATGTACTTTGCCAATCATCAAATTCTTTTTTGTCCCAGGAGGAGTGCAGGGACCCTCAGTTTGTCTAAGAGCTTCAGTATTTAAAATGTGGATGGCCAGTTGCATGCTGCAGAGTGGGCTTATGTAAGCAGTAAGCCTCAGCAACTCCTTGGGTTGGAGCTCCTGACCCTGTTAGACCAGTTCTGTAAGGTGGGGTAATTGGGCCACCCAAGGGATAAATGGGCCAATGTTAATTAATTGCCCTGAATGCCCACCAAGTTAAAATCTATCCCTGCATCCTCCCACCAAGCTGTAATCCACCCCTACCTCCCACCAAGTTAAAATCCTTCCCTTCCTTCTCTTCCTACCACATTCCCACCCCTTGCTAATTTATAATCCCTCCCAGCTTCCTCTGCCTTCTAAGTTATTATCCCTCCTGTCTACTTCAACAAGTTAGAACCTCTCCTATCTTCTGTCCACAAGTGATAACATATCCTATTCCCCCTCCTATGTGTTTTTGCTAATACTCCCCCCTCCCCTGAAAGATCAATCTTTTGGGCTGCTAGCAGCAGAAGTTGCCCATCTCCTGTATTTCACCATCCTCCTTTTGAGGAATTATGTAATTGAGGGATGTGTATACTTAAGCTGCTTGATTATGTTTGTGGCACCATATGAAAGCATGACTCATCAGCATCACTCTGCCTTTTAGCTTATAAAATCATTAGGAGCCTACATATGTTGGTACTGTGCACCCTTCTTGGAGCACCTGCACTGTCCACATGGGAGCTAAACCTCCTCATGTTTTACTACACATTCCTGAGGTAAGGACCCTGGTCTGGCTCTGATGAGGCTTTATCTACCACAAGGGCTGCTGGATCCGTACAAGGTGTATGTATGCACTGTACCCATTAGACAGCTCCACAGAAGCATTTGCTTACCTGTGGTTGATGGGGCTGCTCAGTCAGACAGTCTAGGGTTAAGCAACAGCAACAACAACAGCCTCTCCACTCATACTCAGACACGTCTGGACAGTGCTGCAGAGCAAGGAATCAAACCACAGAATTGGAACTGGCAGCTAGTTTCCTCCTCCCAACCTCTTCCTATCAAGTTAAAAATCACATCCAACCATCCAGTGTCTTATAAGTTCTCATACACATATGGCTATGTATTTCAACGCCTTTATATGGTAACTCAGATGGATGGATGTGGTATAATTCTTCCCCACACAAGCCATCGCACATAACTAGGCAGCTCCACTACCAGGTTATGCAAACATCCATCAACTCTACCTGTTCCCTGAATGAGTACAAAGGAAAGCAAACAGCAACAGACCTTATGATCCTTTCTAGGCTGTTTGTTACAGAGTAGACTATGACTGAAAGATCTAATTCTACATGCTGAAGGATAAGGATAGTAAAGCCAGAAGGCTTCCTTTGCCTCCAAACCCTCCACTTAAAACTGGCAAGAAAAAGTGAGAAAAACCACCATGCAGCATAGAAAAACTGGCATGGAAATTTCATAGGAAAGACTGAAAAGGAAAAGTTACATTCTGTACTTTATCTGTAAGCTACCAGTATGAATAACCTGAAAGAGAAAGTAGTTAAGTAAAATGAATAATCGAGTAAATAACTAACGCATGACACTATGTATGGGTACGTTGAGTTAACGAGGGATCAGCGGACACATCGTGGAAATGCACAGTGCACGGTGTGGATGTTCAGGGGTGGTGCATCAGCCTTGCCTGGCACTTTTAAGGTAGGCAGCAGTCAATCAGGCTCCAGCTCTGTTTACTCCTCTGTGATAAGGAGCTTTCCCATGCGGGACAAGTACACAAGTCACCTCCTGAAGCAGTGACCCCTGGTACATTAAAAAAATCCTGATGGTGGTCACTTGACCGACAGGGACCCTCAGTGATCCACAGCCCATCACAGGTCGAAAGTATGAGTAGTGACTGTTAACTCAGGGCTATCTGTGCATATTCTAGTCTGTACTTATACTCTATTTGCATTTAATAAATTGATCCAGGCTCTAAAAAAGAAAGAAAAAAATTGTATTCCCAAGTGTTTTATTTAGGAGCAAACATATTAAGCTGGGGGTTAGATGACATAATTATCCAAGTGACCTTTAAAGGTTAATACTGTATCACAATTTACTACATTGGAGGGCAGTTTGTTCCATATATTTACAACTCTATTAAAGAAGACTTGCTTAGCTTCATGAGACTGGAATCGTTTGCCAATTATTTAATGCCCATTGCTCTAGTATAATATGAGGATAGTGAACTGTAGTGGGACATCTTCAGTCTGTAGTCCACGATGTTTGCATTTAGTTGAGCTTGAGGCCACAATGACAACAGCAGCAGCAACAGAACAGAAAGAAAAACAGTAACTACAGTAACAGTATCTAGGACACAGCAGCAGCAGCAAGAACATCACACATAAATGACACCCAGATACCACTGCAGAGGATGGAATCAGACCATTGAGCATAGAGCTAATGATGGTACAGTAGCTAGTTATAACCCTTTCCTGTCAAGTTAGAACCTCACATACCTTCCCATATGTCTTTTAACCTCATTTTGTGTATTGCAACTTCTTTTACTAAACCCCTCCCCCCACACAGATACACCCGAACAGCAATGCTGAGGAAGGAGTCAAAACGTTGAGCCTAGAGCAGGAGGTGGCAGCGCTGAGGGAGGAGCGGGACCGACTACGCAACAAGCTGGGACTCATCACAGAGGACTACCAACTACTCTCATTGCAGAATAAGACCGTGAGTAGACTGACTAAAGGTCTTTAGTGGTTCTTTTTTTCTCTTTCTCTTTTATTTTTCGAC
>JAGKTI010041139.1:0-10295 GCA_018397915.1 Birgus latro
TCATTAATATAATAATTAACGCTGGCCTCACCTACTGTACAGCTATCAATAATCAAAACCACCAGAACTGCATTTCAGTTACACTTAGTCCTGTTCATATTTACTGGCCAGCTCTCACATTATATTCCTGGAATAGAAAGGGACAGTATATTGTCAGTGTTCTGCTGCCTCTATATCCACAACTATACATAAAAGTTTATTAACACTCGCTCAGTAAATGGACCACCAAACTAATCACTTTTGCTTGCGCTGCTTTGTGTGGACAACAAGCCTGCAGTAAAGGTAAAACTCACTGAATTTTGTCCCAGGGTCACCTTTGCGTGTACTACCGTGTGCACACTATATGTTTATAAACAACATGAAAGTTGTTGATCTTTTTTAATGGCCGCCTTTGTTTATGATTGCATGTCAGACGGTCAGGTGAAACTTACATTTTTTTTTTTTTTTTTGTAACTGGACCACCTTTGCTTGTGCTTCTCGTACTCATAAAAGACCAGAAGTAGATATCAATCTTACTGACTTTCAGGGCTCTATATTCACCCTTCCCCTCAACCAGTACAGCTATTGTCTTTGCTGTGTATCAGTAAGGGGGCCTCTGTCGGTTGTGCTACTTAACACCAGCACACAAGTTTGTTATAATGGCCAGGCATATTGATTTTCAAATTTATAAACACCTTCCATCTCCCCAATCTATCCCCACCTCTACCCTCACCCCATCATCCCTTTCTATCCTCACCCATTAACCCCTTACCATCCCCGCTATTCAGTAAGCGGACCATATACTGTAGTGCAGCTTACTCATTGAGTCTACGAAGATGAAAGCTTAGATCCATTGCCTACCGACGGTCATTAAGTCTCTATACTCCAGAACACACGGGATTCGAATTTACCACCCAGGTCCCTATTTCAGTTCTAGTTGTGAACCAGCTAGAGTGAATAAGACCCAGCCCCGTTTTCTCGTGGTTAAGGAAGCTCCCAAACACCTTTTCCTTAGCGATTTATTTTGTTACTTACACCCTACTGTCCCGTTCGGTGTTACATAAATCCATCTAATCTCCCCATATTCTGCACAAATCATGAACAAAAGGATATTAACCAGCCACATCCAAGAATAAAGTGCTAAGGAAGAGGTGCTAGGAAGCTTCCTTACCCAATGAGAATGTATATACAAAAGGATAGTAACCAGCCATATCCAAAAATGAACTGCTAAGGAAGAGGTGCTAAGGAGCTTCTTCACCCCTGACCAACTTTTACATTATGGCCGGGGCAGGAATAGAACCTGGGACATTTATCTGAGTCCTAAGAGTGCATCTGATTACACCTCTGCCAGTCCCACAGGCCTACAGGAGAGTCCCAGCTTCCCTATTACTGATGACTTAAAACCCGTTCTTCATATCCACACCGCTCCGTGAATCGAAGCTTTTGGAATCTGAGTCAGCTTGGGAGTGGGGAAAAAAAAAATCAGCTTTCTCCATTTATAACAATTCGTGAAATATCAGAAGGGTGTAAATGAGTGAATGACAGTGTACACCATGGACACCCCAGGATTTATCACACGACACCCCAGGATTTATCACACGACACCCCAGGATTTATTACATAACACCCCAGGATTATTACATGATCCCAGGATTTATCACTTTTGACACCCCAGGATTTATCACGTTTTGACACCCCAGGGTTTAACACATTTATGACTCCAGGATTTATTGCAAGACACTGCAGGATTTATCACACGACACCCCAGGATTTATCACATGACACCCCAAGATTTGTCACACAACACCCCAAGATTTATCACATGATATCCCAAGATTTATCATACGACACCCCAGGATTTATCACACTTATTACACTCCAGGATTTGTCAGATTTATGACACCCCAGGATTTTTCAGATTTATGGCACCCCGGGATTTACCACATTTATGACACCTCGGGAGTTATTATGACATCCCAGGATTTATAACATTTATGACATCTCAGGATTTATCTAAAAGATGTATCTCCCTTAAATAAACCCTATTATCACTTAAATAAACCCTACTGTCCCTTAATTAAACCCTATTGCCCCTTTAATTAACCCTATTGCCCCTTTATTAACCCAATTGCCCCTTTATTAACCCTATTGTCCCATAAATAAACCTTACCCTCCCTTAAATAAACCCCATTATCCCTTAAATATACCTTCTTGTCCCTTAAATTAACCATACCGCCCTTAAACAAACCCTAGTGTCCCTTTAATAAACTCTATTGTCCTTTAAATTAACCCTATTATAGCTTTAATAAACCCTATTGTCCCTTTAATAAGCCCTATTGTCCCTTTAATAAACCCTATTGTCCCTTTAATAAACCCTATTGTCCCTTAAATAAATCTTACTGTCCCTTAAATAAAACCTCGCTGTCCCTTAAATAAACCCCATTGTCCCTTAAGTAAACCCTACAGTCCCTTAATAAACCCCATAGTCCCTTAAGTAAACCCTATGGTCCCTTAATAAACCCTATTGTCCCTTAATAAACTCTATTGCCCCTGAAATAAACCCTATTCCCCATTAAATAAACCATATTGTCCCTTAAATAAACGTTATTGTCCATTTTATAAACCCTATAGTTTATTAAATAAACCCTATTGTCCCTTACATAATGTTCCTTTATTGGAAATGGAAAATGTGAGTGCATTTACGTACTTGGGTAGTATGATGAGTAAGGATGGAGTTTAGAGGGTGAAGAGCTGGAAAGGGTACAACAAGGAAGAAAGGTTGCTGGTTCCTTGAAAGCAGTGATAAGAAACAGGATTGAGCACGTCAGTGAATTTCATGGCAGTATTGTGATAGCAAGTCTAACGTATGGAAGTGAAGTTTGGACCTTGTTGGAGGGACAGAAGTCAAGAGTGAGTGCAGTGGAAATGAGTTATTTGAGAGAAGCATGTGGAGTAACATGGAGAGACAGACTGACAAATGGGGAAGTGAACGAGCGTTGTGGTGTGGATGTGGATGAGATAGAGAGCGTTTGGAGAAACACACTGAGGTGGTCTGGCCATATGGAGAGGATGGAGAGTGAGAGACTGACGAGTAGAAAGTGGATGAGTGAGGTGGAGGGGGGAAGAGGGAGGGGGAAGCCAAGGATGAGATGGAGGGATAGAGTGGAAAGGTGTATGAGAGAGGGGTGTGTGAGCTGGAAGCTTGGCAGTGAAATGGCGGGGGCCAGGGCGACAAGGAGACTATTTGTCTGTGGCCGTCCCCTGCTGGATTACGGTGTCTTGCAATGGGTAGATAGATAGTCCCTTTAATAAACCCTATTTCCCCTTGCCAGTATCTGCCACTTCCATAAATCAAAACTACCCCAACCGGCAACACATTCTGGACTCTCTTTCTCTCTCTCTTTCTCTCTCTCTCCCTCTCTCTCAGCTTAAGAATTCCACTAACACCTCTCACGTGCAAGAATATTTGTGTTTCGGGAGCATTTATATTCAACTTGTATATTATTCACTCGTACGGTATGTAATCTTTGTGTATCTTAAAACATAGTGATAACATAAGAGTGTAGTGTACAATATATAGCGACTACTGAATTCAAGAGGATACGTCTCCATACCTTATCAAAAGTTCAGAGCGCAAAATTGAATATAGCGGAAGGAAAGATGGCGGTAACGTTGCTAAACTGTAGGCTAGAAAGGCAGGGCACGGTAGGTTAGCAGAAAAGTATTAAGTAATATAGACTTAGGGAAGAAAAAGAGATTCACTATGTATTTGCCAAAGGCAGCTCTTAACAGAATGAATGTAACAGAGGAAAATGTGAACAAGCTTTTATGTGTATATACAACTATAAAGACACACACACACACAGGGCTATGGTAAGTTCCAAGCCTATTGATTTCCAAGGGTGCAACTTTATTTTTTTTTAAGTGTGCTTTTGTACTAAATAACATGGAAATTTGAAAGCTGGAATATAATACGTCCATTACTTGTGATGAAATGGGTTATCGGCATACTAATTAGCATTTGGTGAGTGGTGGATGAAGTATACATAAGGCAGCGTCAAAGTTTATTCCTGACTAGTTTTGCTGCAAAGCTTTACATTGAAACTGGTCAGGAATAAACTTTGACTCTACCTCGTGTGCTGTTCATTTACCATTCACCAACCTGTCACAGATGTCACATACTGTATTTAATGTTTACACTACCCTAGTTTTCATCAAAGAATATTAAAACAGCTACATATTACCTCCCCTCCCACCCAACCAATCCATACACATCACAGTTTTAAAAAGACCTCTATTGAACTGAGTCCCCTATGGGCGTACAAGTTTTCATGCATATCTGGGTTGTAGTTATTGCTTGCCCTATAAATTTTAGTGCCTTCAGTCTCATGCCGTATTTTATAATGCTAACAAATGTCTCAACATTGCAATCTGCCACTGACTGACTACGTAAGTTAATACGGAAGGCTCCAGTTTGTGTAACAGTAGTGGTGTACTACCAGTAGAGTACTACTGGTAACTCACTTGGGGGGGGGAGGGGCTCTTTTAAGCTCTGTTAATAGGAAAATTGCACTTATATATCTTAGTGAATTCTGGTGAAGAACTTTGAACTTATTATTACTACGTCCAGACAATTTAATTCTTTTTTAAGGGAGACTTGCCAAATTAGTGGTCTTAACATAGCTTCAGTAATCCTTTTCAGTTAACGAGGGCTTCTGAAAATTGAGTATACCGTCTGAAGGTAGTAGGCTAAGTGAGAAATGAAAAATTCGTCCAAGGATTCAGGGAGCTAACTTCATTACTGATTTCCTTCTCATCCATTTTATCCACATGTCACTACGAATGTGGACCCACTTACTCAAATACACTTGCCATTAATTTCCCCTAGAAACTGATATTTGTATTTGTGGTATCAGCAAATGATAAGGGATAACTCTGTGTTCTCTTATTTTTCTCCTTAATGCAAAAGTCATTCATATTTAAGTGAAGGAATTGATCGTGTGTTTGATTGTGTATCTGGTCTCACCACCAGATTGTATGGTCACAGAGATAACTAAGTATATCAAGAATTATCCACATAAACTGTTAATGTTCTAAGGCCCTGATGTTAAAGCTGTGGGGAAATAAACTTGAGCGTACGAAAGGCAGATCATAAAAATTGCTGATTGTTATAAACCAGGTGGTCGATACAAAGGTTGTAAGTTGACTCTTGGCTCATTCCATTCCCCAGAACCACCAAGAAACAAACAAGCAACTTCTGATTAAAATTTGAATATGCAGCAATTAATATCCCTCAAAGGTGGCTGTCATGGCATATCAAAGCTGCTGCACAGGCTTAGGAAATGGACTTCAGAATATTCATCTACCTGTACTTCAAAAATACCCTTACAAGAAGCGAAAAAATTTGTTCCTAGACAACAAACGTAATGAATACTATTGAACAAGAGATTTATGAACAATGGAGAAAATGTATGCGGAATCTAGACTATTCTTTGCCCTCGTAACCCTGAATATAAACTTAAAACATTGTCTGCTTTAAAAATACGATGGTTGTTCACTGTGGTAAAAAAAAAAAAAATCCCTGGAATTTAACCTTCAGCTAAATTTAGCGATTTAAAGAATAATTTTGACGAGATTTAGAATTCTGAAGTAGCCAACTGTTGCACAAAGTAAAATTACTTTCTTTTGATCTAAACCCTTACAAGACGCAAAAAAAAAAAAAAAAAAATCCTAGCAAGCGTGCGTACATGCTGTTTGAAGAATCTCACACAAGGTGTGGAATAAAAAATACCCCATTAACACTAGGCTGGGTGGTCGATCAAGTAAAGATTTTGCGTAGATAAATAATTCTGGCATATTGACAGGCAGTGAGGGAATTACCAAATTTTACCCACTAATTATACATATGACAACTTACTCCTAATGAAGGCAATACTACTCTTAATGAAGGCAATCTCCAAATTCTGTGCAATCCGTCTGCAGGCTAATTAGACATGCTTATTAATATGGATGCTCGTGGGACAAGCCAATATCCCTTAACACCAAGGCCTTGTGAGGGCTGTGTGATCTCAGAGGTGGAAAACAGAGGATCACCAAGAGAACAGAAGAGGGACTGAATACCCTATGACGCTCCTCTGACTCTTACCTGCGTTCCTGATGCCTTTGTTTCAGATACATTAATTTTTATTTTTGCTATGGTATAGCAGTGAAGAAACAAATATCCTTATAAGCAAATATGGTAATGTATATCGTTTAATTTCATGGATGAGCAATTTTACTGGTATACATTGTAGGTCACAAATGACTGATTAAAGATGAGGTTCCTGAGAGTATAACAGCTGTCATTATCGCCAGATAGGAGAATATAAGATAACGCGCGCGCGCGCACACACACGCACACACACACACACACACACACACACACACACACACACACACACACACACATTAAAAACTAACTCCCATTAAAACTTCAGCTGATTGAGGAAGCTTGGCCAAAGTGTGTTGCGTAATTTCTTAAGGGAGTACCACAGGTGTCCGTGCTTCGCAATAATTTAATTAAAATTTCATACTCTCATTTTGGCGGAGGGTCCACAATGAGGGCGTTGTTGGTGAGGGAAGGGAATGAGTGTCGTTAGTGCAAAAATATACAGTATATATATACACGCTTGAGGCTCTGAGTTAATGATGCGAGATTGCAACCTTTCAGTTCTTTTTAACTTATGGGCTTGCTTGACACGATCTCAGTGGCTTTTGACAACTTCGAGGCGGGATAAAAAATTGTTTACTGCAACTGTACAACACGTCATTATCCAGTGGT
Organism: Birgus latro; assembly: GCA_018397915.1. NCBI lineage: Eukaryota > Metazoa > Arthropoda > Malacostraca > Decapoda > Coenobitidae > Birgus > Birgus latro. The sequence goes on from JAGKTI010041139.1 coordinate 6,800, forward strand.
AGGTGGTGGCGACCATCATCCACCCACTTGATATAGTGCTGCCTACTTCTTCCTTCACTTTTATCGTTCATTTTTCAGTGTCTGCCCTCCAGTATTACTATTTTTCCCATCTTTCTTGTCATTTTTTATTACTCTTTTTTCTGCTTCTGACGGCTCTACGCTGAATACCGAACTTAACTGGTCCTGCAACCCAACAAGTATTTACCATGCTGGAGGATAACCATATAGCCACACAGCTGGGTGATGTGCAGGCTACTTTGCTGCTCCTGTTAACTGGTTGGAAAGTCGGAAATGCGGCTTCCATCTAGGGAACGAGCCTCCACACTCTTCCCCTCGCTTATCTATGACGAGACGCTGTTTACCACAAGGAAGTATCGGTTACCTGCAGAGGACGGCCATGCGTTTACCGGTGATTGATGGGCCTGCTTACCCAGACAGACTGGGGTTACTCAGCTACAGTAACAACAACAACAGCGTCATTATCGACTTACCACCAAAAATTCTTCCTGATCCTTTATCCTATATTCTATAATCCTGTGTGTGTGTGTGTGTGTGTGTGTGTGTGTGTGTGTGTGTGTGTGTGTGTGTGTGTGTGCAAGTCTGTTATGTTAGAGCTTGGAGCCGAAGTCGGTTGGGTGGTGGGCGGATGAGTGGGGTGGGGTGGAACGGATGAACGAATTAAGTGGTGTGGGCATGCGGATGGGTGTGGTGGGCAGGGTGAGTGGGCGAGTGGGTTGGCAGGGGGATTGGGTAGGTAGTGTGGGTGGGTGGATGGACAGGTTGGGTGGGTGAGTGAGTGGGCAGGGTGTAGGCAGTGTGGGTGGGTAGGTAGGGGGGTGGATGAGTAGGTAGGAGGAAAGTAGATCTATGGGGATTAAGTCCATTGAATGAAAAGGTCCATGGTAGGAATAAATTTAATCACCGATATTTTTTTTTAAGACGCCTTGCGGAATCTTCTAAATAATTCTTTATAATTCACTTCTTTCTACCTTCCCTCGTGCAGGCAATTAATTCAGGGTTCCCAAGAAGACATAATTCCTTCAGTGAGGTAGCGTTTTTTTTTTGTCTCACTGTCACTAATTACTAGACGATTATATTAAGGTAAGCACAGACCTCCAGTAGTGAAGGAATTAAGGGAGTTTATTATAGTCCTTTTTCCTTACCATAGTTCTCTTTAAGCTGACGGATATTATTTGTCAGTAGCAAAAACATAAGGAAAAGAACTCATGGAAATGAAATGGAAATAAAGAATAAGGAACTGAAGAATTAGATTACCTGTGATTGTAATTAAATTCCTTTGCGACACGATAAAACATGAGAGTATTAAGCGCAAAACTCCCTGTGCGTTCGCCAAATTACATTGCGATATTAGAGAGAAATGTTTTTAATACTGACAGGCAGATTCTTAGTAAGCCAGAGATTAAGATTTATATCCTGCTTTTAAGCGCGCACTGAAGGACTGATGGATTTAATATTCAAGATAAGCAATTATACCCAACTAAAAGAAATTAATGTAAATATAAAAATAACAATAAAAGTTTTTCTGTCCTTCAAATCGTTATATGAATTTCTAATGAAGCTTCAACGAAATGAAACAAGGCATTCAGATTCATTCGTTATATTTGCTGCAACTCGTATCATGCAGTATCAGACCAGCAACATAGTCTGTTTGCGAAATCCTGACTACATCATTTGTACTTATAACTTTCACAGCAAAGCACTGAACTTAGATATTAGCTCTGATTTCAAGAACAGATTATTCCGTAGTGATAAGACTGAACTTTGTCATTTCCTCCCGGTTACCTTTTGGCTGTTTAACAAAACACTAGATAATGGAAAGATGAAATAGATGCCCTTAACTCCTTTACTGGGGTGGTAGATTGTGTGTGTGTGTGTGTGTGTGTGTGTGTGTGTGTGTGTGCGCGTGTGTGTGTGTGTGTTTGTATGCGGAGAGTAGGATGACGGTCGGGCTACGAGGAACAGGATATAGTATTTTTTGTTGTATTTGTTTTTTGTCGTTGTGTAATAGTAGTTTTTCTATTTGTTGTTGTTGTTGCTGTTGTTCTTATAGCCCCAGGTTCATTCGAAACGTGAACCCGGTGGACTGCAGGCTAAAGTTACGCTTCACCTACAGGCCAAAATCTTCCTTTGGAGGGATAAGGAAGGTGAGAGACGTTTGTGTAATCAGGCAGCTCCACCGCCCAGTTATATCGGTGTCACCACGTGAAGGCCTCCATTTAAAGCACCAGCATAGGTAAATTAATTCTGCTGCCTTTTTATGTCGTTACTCAGTAGAAAGGTGTAGGATTAAGGACCATGATCTAGGTGACAGTGGAGGCTTCGCTGCACCTTTTCCATAGCGATTTATTATTCAGCAGAGAGGAAGCCAAAGCAGGACAAAGGGTGGAGAATGAAGGACCATGATCTAACTGGCAGTGAAGGCTTCGTATCGCCTTTTTCATAGCGATTTATTACGCATATGAGACCCTCATGTTCTCTTTTATGCTTTTTATGTGTTATTCATGCTTATATAGTTTGCCTCAGTGATGCATCAGTTCGCGTCTACACCAAATGTTGCCGGTGCGGGCGAGAGTTTAATATGCAAAATGAATCGCTGAAGATGAGATCTTACAAGGTCATTCATGTCACCAAGCATAAGGATCGGCCACCTATCGACTGCACGAAGAGTTCCTAAGGCAGACTGTCAAATTTCCCTGAGGTCTAAAGTTCTGTAATAAAATAAGTAAGAATCGAATTCATGTTCATGTTTCTGACTGTGCCGAAGGGTGAACAGCGATAAGGGGCAAACAAACCTTGTCCAAGAGTCTGACCGGCAGGAGAATCACACTCGAGACCTGAGTACGCTACACATTTGCGAGTTGGACCGTGCCACTACACCATCGGTTTCCTCAACACCTGGTGGGAAAATCAGCTCAGGTAAAAGGTCAGAAAACAGGTCGTTTTGTCTAATGGCAGAGGAGTTCAGGTCACTTTGTAATCATGAAGTCATTAAGGCCATCCTGCTAAATAAATGAAGCCTTTCCTGGTTGCCGTGAGGGAGGAGTGGCCATGTGATTAGATAAGAAGCCTGATGGATACGAATAGATATGGAGTGTCTATAGACCAAGTGATTAGATATGAAGCCTGATTAAAAGAATAGATAAGGAAAAAGAGAATGTAGTAAGACTGATGTATGACAGAGGAAGTCTGTTACTGGCTATGCATTTCACAGTCTGTACATTCCATCAGTAGACTAGCAAGACACATACATATGCAAGGATATGAAAGGACGCCATGTTACAGCACCCAGTTTAAATATCCGCCAGAAAATGGGCTTGAACCCTGGACGTCGGGCACATGGATCACGAGATGAGTACGCTGCCATTGAGCTTTACTCCACAATATTGACTGGTGGATAGGAATATATGGATTAATCTTCTTCTTCTTCTTTTTTTTTTTAACTAGTTACATTAACCATTACTCAGCCAACATCCAC
>JAGKTI010041140.1:0-10295 GCA_018397915.1 Birgus latro
ATTTTCAACTCTTTGCTACCAAGATACAGCCAGTTCGCTTTCGTCCTTCTCTGTGAAATGACGCCCGTCCATTTCTGCCTCTTTTGCGCCTATTATAAAAGGCCCTGTGACCTCTACCCCTACTAAACATCGTGTGGGAAGCGGTAAAGGACTGTAGATTGTATATATACAAGTGCAATAAAGTACTAGAAATAATAAAGTGAGTGCGTATATGAGTAGAAATGACAGAACACCAGCGGCGAATTAGCGGGAGTTGGAGGCTCATGGGTGCTCGTATTTTACATTGCTTTCACTGTATGTGTTTTTTTTAGTATGGATTCCAAACTACTTGGAAATCATTGAATAGATTTTCTAGTGATAATATCTGGCAGTGGTATTCAGATTAGGGGATGTCGGGAAGTGTAAAGTGGAGCTTAGTTACCCAACTTCAGAAGTCTCCACAAGTCCTACGGTAGTAGACGAGTGCTAAAAAAAAAAAAAAAATCCCAGGAGAAAGCTGAATGTATGTTCCATAAGCATAATTAATTATAATATTCTAGGACTAATAACTTATTTTTGACAAATATTTTTAAAAAGTCAGTCGGAGCGCCAATATCCCCGCGGGAATGACACGGAAAATCTCTGGTAACCCAACGGTGTAGGGGTTAAGAAATTCCCCGGCCGAAAATCCCTTCATCTTCTGCTAACAGCAGGAGTTGAACAGCACTTAATTTGATACTTAAGACAATCTTTTTGAAAAATTTAAATATCGTTTAAAGAACCTTAGCCCTTCCCCCTTGCAAAAAGATGCCGAAAAGAAAGCGTGACATTGGCAGAATCTACCTGAGTGGCAGTGAAAAGAGAAAGATAAAGGCAGTAAAAGAAAATGAAGTTAAATGTCTCAGTGGAGCAATGGAGAAATTTATTATTAAAAAAAATGACACTGAGATCTAATAGTCAGATTGTGAGTCAGTCAGTTCCATGGAGGTCCAAGATCTGCCCAATCTTCCTGCAGCTCCTTTTGTGCAAACTGCTGAACAAGCTACATCATCATCTAGCTTGCCTCAGCAGCGTACATCAGAACTCAAGAGGAAAGACAGCAGCCTTGATGTTAGCTTTATTGAAAATTATGAGGATCCTGCCTCTTGGCCAAAAGTTCTTTCCGCAGCCCAGCGAGCTTTTCTGATCACAAAGGGTTCACATAAATTAGATTTGAACCAAGAATTCCCCAAAGATGCAGTAGGCAAGAAATTTTCAAATTCCTACCTGCAACGCAAATTATCAAATGGGGAGGTGATGCAAAGAAAATGGCTGGTGTATTCAGAAAAAAGTCAGAGATTTTGTTTTTGTTGTAAGCTTTTTTCCAGTGTTTGTGCCACGCTGTCTGCTGATGGGTGTCATGACTGGTCCAATGCTAGTGTGCGTTTGGTTGAGCATGAAAAGTGCAGTGATCACTTGACGGCAAGTGTTCAATGGTTTGAGGCTGAGCAAAGACTAGAGAAGGGTTGCTCTTTGGATTAAATTCATCAGCAGCGAATCAGTGATGAAAAGCTACTGTGGCAAAATGTTTTCCAGTGCCTCCTTGCTATTGTTCAGTTTCTCTCAGAACATAACTTGGCTTTCCGAGGATCTGTTGATAAAAAATGAACCTAAAAATGGTAATTTTCTTGGCCTAGTCCAACTGATTGCCAAGTTTGATCCTGACATGCAAGAACACCTGCGACGAATCAAGGATGAAGAGATCCATGACCATTGCCTTGGCAAGCGTATCCAAAATGAGTTGATTCACCTAATGGGTAACAAAGTCCAGAAGACAATCATTGACCGTATGAAGGCCTCAAAATACTTTGCTGTTATACTTGATTGTCCTCCAGATGTTAGTCATAAAGAGGAGTTGTCTCTGACAATTAGATATGTCTGATGGCTCCACTGTTCCTGTTGGAATATATGAGCATTTTATTGAATTCATTGAGGTGAAGGAAAGTACAGGAAAGAGTCTCCTGGATGCTCTTCTTGACAAGTTACTGACACTGGTTTAAATTTACAAGATATCAGGGGCCAAGGCTATGATAATGGTGCTATCATGAGAGGCAGTAAGTCTGGAGTTCAGGCTCGTCTTTTGGAAATGAACCCTAGAGAGGAAATGACCTTCTTTGGTATCCTTCAAAGGTTGTATGTCTTGTTTTCTGCTTCAGAGATTGGCAGTTTTCGCTAGGCATGTTAAGGACTTGACTGTGAAACCTCTCTGTGAAACCCGATGGGAATGTCGTACTGACAGTGTCAAAGCTGTGAGGTACCAAATTGTTCAGTTTTACGATGCCTTAGTGGACATTGCTGAGGAAACAAATTACCCCAAAGCTCGCAGTGATGCTGTGTCACTATGCAGTGAGCTTCAAATTTCGAGCTCATTGTTTCCATAGTATTTTGGTATGCTATCCTCTTTCAGATCAATCAGGTCAGTAAACAGCTACAAGGTGAGGCAGTTGACCTTTCTGTTGCAGTCAAAAGCATGGAGAAAACTACTGCATGGCTGCAAAAATACAGAACTGATGGATTTGACAATGCTCTTGCAGAAGCAAAGGAGATAGCCAATGATATGGACAATGAACCTGTCTTTAAAGAGAACAGAATTCGTAGAAAGAAATGAACATTTCAATATGAAGCTCAAGATGAGCCAGTTCAAAGTCTACAAGAAAGTTTCAGAATTGGATGTTTCAATCTCATCCTTGATAGAGCAATTTTATCCATGGAACAAAGATTCCAGCAGTTGAAGTCACATGATGCTTTGTTTGTTTTCTTATTTTCTTTCCAAAACCATACCAAAGCAGAAATGAGAGTGCATGCAGCCAACTTGGAGAAAAGTCTCACCGTAAATGGCACCTCCGATATTGACGGTTACATGTTAGCAGAAGAAATGGATGCTCTAAGTCTGTTATTCCAGAGGAGATCGCTTCCCGGCCCTCCAAAATCTTAAGGTTTCTTTCTAAAAGGAACAACTATGTAGATTTCCCAAATTTTTGGATTGCCCTGTGGATATTGCTGACTATTCCTGTTACTGTGGCATCAGGTGAAAGAAGTTTTTCCAAGCTGAAGCTTATTAAGACATATCTGAGGTCAGCAGTGACACAAGATCGTCTAAATGGCCTAGCCATACTTTTAATTGAAAATGAAGTCTCATCTGAGCTAGACTACAGTGAAATAATCAGAGACTTTGCAGGCATTAAGTCCCGCAAGAAAATTCTCTAAGGTTCAGTTACATAACAACAGTTAAAACTCCACTGGAGCAGTGAATGATGTTAAACCGCAAAATGAATCTCTTAATCTCAAGGATGAAGGCAAAAAAGATGAAATGATCCAGAACATGCTCACTATCTGTTTACCATTGTATTGGCTGTATATATCTATTGTATCTATCTTGCATATTATATTGTATCTTGTATATTACATTGTATCTTGTATCTTATAGGTATTGTATATATCGGATATGGTGGTTTAGGAATCTTTGTTTTAGATTTCTAATTCATAACGAATCATCTGCATTAATATCTGAGTCCATGCATTAAGCAAAACAATAAAATTGTGTTATTAGGGGGGGCTTTGGGTTTGACATTCAAAATCAGAGGGGCCCCGCCCCTACTCCTTGCGTTGGGCGCCGCACCTGCTTGGGCCGGCCCTGGGAGTGACAACAACTCGGATTGATAGGAAGCGAACCTTTACCATAATTAACCCTTTCACCTCGACAGTTGGATACTTCCTCTTATACTTGCATGCTGTCCGGCCTGACGGGAAGCATTTTCCTCTAAGGGAACAATCTACTCATCCAGAGGGGTATAATCCCGCTTAATCGTATATTACGATGATTATGGTTGTCAGATATATGGTAGAAGGATACAGCATATTTGACTCATCCATTTAACTCTATTTAAACGTAATTGAAGAACTACAATTTATCACCAAGAATAATGGCTATACTTATTTACAAAATATTTTTTGGGTGCAACACAACACAAGCATTGATTATTTTTCATTGTTTACTTTGGGGAAAAGAAGCGTTTGTGCTTCACATTTTATATTTGCTGGGATTTTAAAAGTCAATGTAAGCAAGAGATAAATGGCTAGGGGAGGAGGAAGAGTAATAAAATGATGACTAAACTGAAGCAATGACTGCCATTCTTTGAACAGTTAATGCCTCTTGACTGCCACTGTCACGTTCATTATATTGTGAACTATTAAAGATTACGATCCAAAAACAAAACCCAAACGTCGTTATATTGTTCGGTTCCCGAGACAAAATTGAAGAAGGGAGAAAAAAACAGATATCTGAAATTATAATGGAGAGAAGTTAGGCAGGGTCACTACAATAAAACCGTTGGGATGGGTTCGGATTGTTGCAGGCTTGAAACAAGGGGTCCTAGTAGAGAGGAGGATTGGAGGGGGGAGGAGTGATGGCGACAGTAGTTTTATAAGTGTTTATAAATAGTGACGAGTAATGTCCCCTAACCACCACAGTGACGATTTATTATGTTACTAACATTTATATTCAAGTCACGGATAACATTTCATAGCGACGGAGAAGGTAAAAAGAAGCTCATTTAATACTTTTCAATAGATTGCTTTCCACACTCTACCTACAGATATACGATTTTCAGCATTAGCGATGAAATGTGGGTGATGGCAGAGCATGACTGGGAAGAGGAGAGATGGGTGGGGAAAGAGGTGAGGAAGGGAGTTATTTAACTTGTAAAACAATTAATCGTACACTCGCGAAACACACCCTGTCAGTTTCTATGTTTGTTTAGTAACTCACATCGTAATTAATGTTTTCTTTCAACTTCATCTTTAGGACTGCAAACGTCCTATAATACTTCACATAGTACTTGCTGGCAACATCAGTTCAATCCAAATAATCCTGTGCATCTGTGTCCGCAACGAAGAATCTGCATACACCAATGTCATATATTTCACAATAACGTTATTATTGCACTAGCTGCAGTTCAATATTATCATTAGGAAATGTGTTCTTAACTTTTCTCCGAAAACACTTTTTTAATATTAGCCATTTAAACCATACCTGTGAACATATCTATCTCATACAGTGTTCCCAGATCAACAGGCTCGTATCACGCACGCTGAGAGAGACAAACTTACGCTGTTGACTGTACCTTCAATAAGGCGATATGAATTATGCATCAGTTAGTTATCTCATCAGAATCATCGTCGTGGTTTACTTAATTACAATGAAAGAAACTGGTGATAAGAGTGAAAGCATCATTCACATTACGTAAAATTCATGGCTTTTGCGATGGTTTCGATGAGCTCATTCTCAGCATTGAAACCGACAATCTTCTTCTCCCCAGGATGGTCAGGGTCATCTATCACAGCCGTCTTCTCGGTAGCAATTACTACTCTCGACACCACCAAACGAGGCCTCTGGGACAACCTGGTGGGAGAGAGAGAGAGAGAGAGAATACACAAACTGCAGCCCAGATTCAGAAACAAATTTTATTAATGTCCTGACAAAATCAGGAATTGTAATTTTTGCACCATTTACAAGTAGAATTGGTGGCTTTATGCATACTGATTGCACGAAGATCACTAATGCGCATAATCAATTTCTACAAAGTCTCGGTCTTCCCCTGCTTTGCTAGAAGACGATTTGTAATGCTTAAATCTCCAAATGTGGGTGGAGAGCAACAAGTGTGATGTAAACATTATCCATTCATACAGGTGTGTTTCGAAAGCTATGTAAACAACTGAAACTTACCTGAGAAATTTGTTTGGATAAAATGGCATGGGTGAATTTTTATTGATGCCTTTATTCAGCGACCAAGAAGCAACAGACAGTGGTTGAGTCCCTGGAGGGCTGTATGGATGGTCCAGGTACATGTTCACTCTGAAAGGAAGAGGTCAGGTTTGTTTTCATAGAAAACTGTATAATCATATCATATCGTTTTAAAGGCCCTAACTTGCTTGCAAGTGTCTGTCTTGGTCACCTAGTGGCGGCTTTCCACGTTGCTTCTTCTCTGGCAGCCTCTCTGTTCAGACCCTCATCCCTGACGTCATACTCTATGACCTTGTCCCAGGTCTTTTTCAGTCTGCCTTTTGGAACCCTGCCCTAGGCGTTCACACTTCTTACTCTCTGCAGCCAAATGTCATCTTCCATTTTCTTCACATATCCCAGACATTTCAATCTATCTCTCCTCAACACAACGCCAATGCACTCCATTCCCATCCTTCCTTTCAACTCTTTAATCTTAAGTCTAGCCCTCCCCCCCCCTTCCAGGGCTCACATTGAAGGACGCACTACACACCCATCTATAAATTGTCATTACTGTATATTCGAGCCTGCGTATATTCTCATTTTTTCCTGCCCAGGTCTCACAGCATTAAGCTCCTAACACATGCAGCATACAAAGACCTCTTAGCAAGGACAGGAGAAGCGATAGCTTCCTGAACCACCTCCAACCAATGTTTTCCCTAGCCACAGACCAAGTTCCAGTTCCACCTCTAGCGCAGAGCATGTCCTCTAAATTAACAAAACCCTTCCAAACACTCAGAAGAGTCACCAGCAAGATCAATCATTTTGCACCTGACAATCTGTACTTGCTCTCCTTGACATAACCCACACACGAAATCAGCATTACGAGTAACTCTCAGTCTACCTCTGACACCACTATATCTCATTATTTTAATTTTTTTTTATGCAAGGAAGAACGAACCAAGGGCCATACGGCCCGCAAACTATTCTTTCCAAGAAAAAAACAAAAACAATACAAAAGAGCAAAATTCAAGATCCGTTCATTTCGAGACGCCTCCATACACTGCGTTTGAAAGACTAGAGATCATAGGAAGTAGGAAATACAGACAGAGGAAGACAGTTCCAAAGTTGACCTGTTGCATAAATGAAGGACTGGGAGTAACTGTTAACTCTTGCATTAGAGAGTTGGACAAAAAANGGCGAAGAGACAGAGGTTGAAGGGAGCCAGTAAGAGGAGGAGAGTTAATGAGACAAAAAGCCTTTGACTCCACCATATTGAGAACAGCTGTATGTGGGGAGCTTCCCCACACATGAGAGTTATACTCTAAACAGGGGCGAATAAAACCCGTGTATAAAGTCAACAACTGTGCAGGGGTAAAGAAGGTTCGGAGTCGTCTTAGCACACCTAATCTTTTGGAAGCAGATTTCACAAGAAATGTAATATGTTCTTTCCAAGATAAATCCTGAGTGAATAAAACCCCAAGCATGTTCAAGGATGATGCAGGATTGAGCTGGATATTATTAAACTTTAGTGGGTGCTCCTGTGGAAGATTGTGTCTGTTGATAGGTGTAAAAACTGAGTCTTTGATGCATTAAAAACAAGAGTATTTTTATCCTAGTCAGAGATACGAGCCAAGTCAGACATTAGGTGTGCCATAGCCTCATCCCTTACTTGTTGAAGTAACTACTGAGATGGACGTTCCGGGAACCAAATGGAAAAGTGAATGGTGGAGAGGACGAGGTCATTGATGAATAAAAGGAAGAGAGTAGGTGATAGGACAGAGCCCTGAGGAACACCACTGTTGATAGATCTAGCAGAAGAACGATGGCTGTCAACAACAGCGGCTAAGGAACGACCAGAAAGGAAGCTAGAGATGATGGCACAAATAGGAGGATAGAAACAGTAAGAGGGCAGTTAGGAAATTAAAGATTTATGCCAGACTCGATTGAAAGCCTTTGAGATGTCAAGTGCAATGGCAAAGCTTTCGCCGAAGTCCCGAAAGGAGGATGACCACGAGTCTGAAAGGTAGGTGAGAAGATCGCCAATGGAGCATCCCTGACGGATCCCATACTGATGATCAGAAAGAAGATTGTGATAGGAATGATGCTTTAAAATTTTTCTGTTAAGAATAGACTCGAATACTTTTGAAACACAGGATGTTAAAGCAATTGGACAATAGTTAGAGGTTGAGAATGGTTACCCTTCTTTGGAACTGGCTGAATGAGAGCAAACTTTCAGCAAGAAGGAAAGGTACAAGTTGACAGACAAAGGCGAAAGAGTTTACCTAGGCAGGGTGTAAGCATAGAAACACAGTTCTTGAGGACAACAGGAGGGACTCCATCAGGCCCACATGCCTTGTTAGTATTGAGGCCAGTGATGGCAGAATATACATCCTCTGAAGAAATTTTAATGTCAGCCATGACAAAAAGTCAGAGGGGGAGAGTGATGGAGGACTAGCACCGGAATCGTCTAATGTGAAACTGGAGGAGAAAGTCTGAGCGAAGAGATCTGCTTTATCGGTAGAAGAAATGGCTACAGAGCCATCAGAGTAGAAAAGATGAGGGAAGGATGATGAGGTAAAGTTGTTAGAAAGGTTTTTGGCACAGTGCCAGAAGGAGCGGGAAGAATTCAAGTTGGATGAAATATTTTTAGCAGAGTGAAGAACAGACTTAACATGATTCTGGGTAGACACATAAGAAAGATGTGATTCAGGGGTGGGTTGGCTCCGGTACCTTTTATAGACCCTCTCCTTGTTGCGGACAGCATTAGAAAAAGTGTGATTAGACCAAGGCTTTTTTGCATTAGACAAAGGATATGAGAAAGGAATGTATGCTTCCATGCCCGAGACAATATCCTCCTTGATGCGTAAGGCGCACACAAATGGCTCCCGACTATAGAAGCAATATGTAATCATTCCAGGGAAAGTCAAAGAAGCACTGCCCGAGGGCCTCCTAATCTGCAGCTCCAGAGTGCCACAGACGACGTTTCTTTGGAGGGTCCACAGGCCGCACTGAAGCGATAGGAGAGATTAAAGTAATAAGGTTATGATCGGAGGAGCCCAATGGTGAGAAACAATTAACAGTGTAAGCAGAAGGATTAGTTGTAAGGAAGAGGTCAAGTATGTTGGAGCTCTCTCCAAGGCGGTCAGGGATACGGGTAGGGTGCTGTACAAGCTGCTCTAGGTCATTCAGGATAGAAAAGGTGTAGGCCTGTTCACAAGGTGGATCAGTGAAAGGAGAGGAGAGCCAAAGGTGGTGGTGAACATTGAAATCTCCTAGAATGGAGATTTCAGAGAAAGGAGAAATGGATAGAATGTGTTCCATTGTAGAGGTAAGATAGTCAAAGAATTTTTGATAGTCAGTAGAATTAGGCGATAAGTAAAGAGCGCAGATATATTTAGTCAGAGAATGACAGGAGAGCCGAAGCCAGAGAGAGGAGAATAAAGAAGAATCAAGTTCAGGAACACGACAGCAAGATATGTCGTTGTATACATATATACAACAGCCACATTTGTCTTTGAAATGAGTATAGAGAGAGTAGGAGGATACAGAAAGGGGTTTGCTGTCAGTTGCCTCAGACAGCTGAGTCTCTGTTAACTCCTACAAAACGGGGGGGTTGTCGGAGGCGCGCCGGGCGAATCCCGCAGGGATATTCACTCTCCGACTGACTTTTTAAAAATATTTGCCAAAAATCAGTTATTAGTCCTAGAATATTATAATTAAATATGCTTATGGCACATGCCTTCAGCTTTCTCCTTGGATGTTCTTTTTTAGCACTCGTCGACTACATTAGGACTTGTGGAGATTTCTGAATTTGGGTAACTAAGTCTCCACTTTATACTTCCTGACGTCCCGTAATATGAATACCACTGCCAGATATTAACACTAGAAACACTATTTAATGATTTCCAAGTAGTTTGGAATCCATACTCCCCCCCCAAAAAAAAACACTGTGAAAGCAATGTAAAATACGAGCGCGTACGAGCCTTCCACTCACACTAATTCGCAGCCGGTATTCTGTCATTTCTTACTCATATACACATTCGCACTATATTATTTCTAGTACTTTATTACACTTATATATATCTACAGTCCTTTACCGCTTCCCACACGATGTTTAGTAGGTAGAGGTCACAGGGCCTTTTATAATAGGCACAAAAGTCGCAGAAATGGAGGGGCGTGATTTCACCGTGAAGGACGAGAGCGAGCTGATTGTACAATACATATCTCGGTAGCCAAGAGTTGAAAATGTTAGCTGCTAATGTATAGGCTAAGAAATAAGTCGTAGGAAATCTAGACAATACATAATAAATTAGGTAGTTCCATGTGATTATGAATATCACTCAGGCTTCTCCCTTCTTTTCTTATATACATTTATATTACGAGAGTAGCTCATACGGCATATTTCACGGGGAAAAAAGCGGGGAAAATTAGCGAGCACGTGCAGGGTGGATGTTGCCAAGTGATAATTAGCCAATTCCAGGTGTATGGCACTATCAATTACCTTATTTTATATATATATGTATATATATATGTGGAGAGGGTGGGGGATGATAAT
>JAGKTI010041141.1:0-10295 GCA_018397915.1 Birgus latro
ATCACACAACCTTTTCTCATGCCAACATTAATCATGAACCATTCAGTTACATGCCCAGCTATCCTTATGGACTCTTCGCTACCTTCATAACTTATCTGTTTTTCATTTACAGCATACCCACACAAAACCTTCCACAGTTCTTTTGTGTGTTCCTTGTGCCATAAAAACTTAATAGTCCTTCTCACAGACCTTGTCTAATATCTGTCTCATTGCAAATAATTGACACACACATCCTCTCCCACTTCTATAAACACCCTGTTCGTCACTCGCCAGGCATCCTGATATAACCCTTACTTCCTCCATTAAAAATCTTTCATACACCTTTCCCACAACACTCAGGAAACTTTCGCCACGATCATTATACACATACTTCACTCGCTTTCATTCTTGTGCAAGGGACCTGTTACAGCCTTTCTCCATTGCTAGTACAGTTTCTCTTATTCATGCCTTCTTACGTATGTCAAATAAACACTTCACTCCACTCTCTCCACTAAACTTAATCATCTGAGTTTACACCTTACCAAGCCACACCGCTCTCCCATTATTCAGCAGCTTCACAGTATTCTTCATGTTACGTTACCTTCTCCACCAAAGCCAATAATTGATACAGCTACTTTTCTCTCACCACTCCTGTTCATCAGCCTTTCGAAATGTTTGTCTCATTTGCTCCTTACATCTCTTCCACTGGTTAGTATTCTTCTAGTTTCATCCTCCACAGCTACTGCACAAAATCCAGCCCCTCACTTCAGTAGAACTCTCTTCACGCACACACACACACACACACACACACACACACACACACACACACACACCTTCTTCCCATCATCTCAGAAAACAAAGCTCCCCCTTCCGCTACCACAAACCCACTCATTACTCTCTCCCCCACACTCCAACACCCCTCCAGCTCCAGCACCAGACTCCCAGCCTCTTGACAATATCTCCATCGTTATGCTCGCTCAGGTTTCTCGCTGGCTGTTGTGTGGTGTGGGACATAAACTCATTTCCCTTAAATAGCCAACGCCTTTCACAGTTTTCATAATGTTTCGCCCGAGAGAAAAATCGGGAGACATTTTCACTAGTGCAGTTATTCGCCTGGTCTCTCTGGCCTTTTTAGCCTTCATCCTCGCTCGGATAACAGGATTTGCCGTCCCGGATGCCGGCCACACTAGAGGCGAAATGGTGAGATGAAATTCTGTCGTCCAGGTCTCGTCCGGCTATAAGATGGTTGTTTGCGCTATTGGCATACAGCATACATCACGTAACGTATATTTCCTTGATACTCGAATACATATAGGGTCACACTGTAAATGATAATGTACGTTTTGTATTTTTTTCTTACTGGCGGGGGGGAGCCTATCATCCACTAACTTAGTGTGGCGGTACTGTGTTTTAGGGCAGGTCCATATTAAGTGGCAAGCCAAATGATTTTCTGTAAACCAGGAAATCATTTACAACCTGGGTGGTAATCTTAAAACCAACCAACAACTATTCCCTACGAGACAACAAGTGGGTTGGCGGAAGGTTAGTGCCCTTCCCCGGAAAACAACTAGCTAAAAATAGAAGCAGTAAGCCTCGGACAAGGACTGACCAACAGGCGACGATTACGGACCGAACAAAGGACATGGTACGGATCGGAATGTAAGGGGTGTAAATGATGAGGTGAAAGAGAAAGAGATTGTCCTGGTGCTTGTGGGTACAAAAGGGGACGTATGTGGAATAACTGAGACTAAATGAGATGGTGAGAGTGTGGGAGAGTGGGAGTATGGATGGGGAACATGCACTGGAGTAGGTGAGAATGATAAGGCAAAAGCAAGCGTTATGTATTGTTGTGTGCAAGAGATGGAAGGAGAATAAATGAGACTATGGATCAGTTGGCTCAAGGATTGTGTGGGTAAGATTGAAATTAGGACTAGAAATGTGGGTGATTGTGCGTGTGTATGCGCCAACATAAGATCGTGCAAGCAGAGTGAAAGAAGATTTCTGGGCAAATGTGGAAGTGTGCATTGGAAAATTTGAAAGGAATGAATCAGTTATTTGGGCCGAGATATAAATGGAAAAGTAAGGAATGTGAAGGTGGATGGTGTAGATGGTGAGTGGGGGTGTGCCTGAGAAGTCTGTGATAGTGACAGTGCTCTAGTGAACATTTGTGCAGGGAGGGGGTTGCTGATAGCCAGTACCATCTTAGGACACAAAATGATCCACAGGTCTATGTGGTGAATGATGAGAAAGGTGGGTGGTGAACTGAACGAATGGAAGGCAGTTATTGACTATGAGTGTATGGATAACAGAATGAGAAGGTGTGTAATGGATGCAAGAGCATACAGAGACTGGGGGAGTGGACTTTCTGACCACCATATGGTGGTGGTGAAAGTCAAGGTTCACATGAAATGGGGAAACAGAAGGAGGGAAGGACTGGAAGAAGTATTACTTATAAGGAGGGTAGAAAAATTGCAAGAGGATGGAAAAAGCCAGAATATAAGAGAGAAGTGCAAGAGCAATTGAGTAAGTATGATTTGGAGCAGATGGGGAAGGTGGAAGAGGTGTGCAAGATATTCACTAAAGAAATCTGTACAGCATGTGAAGTGTGTGTGGGGTGAACAAAAGACGAAAGAGGGTGCAAGGAACACCATGGTGGAATTAAGAGGTGAGACCAGCTGTGGCACAAAAGAAGAAAGCATATAGTGAGTGGATGGGAGGCAGAGATATGGACTGTGGATGGAGTTGAGAGATGGAAGGGAGAGTTACATGTAGGGAGGAAAGAAGAGGTGAAATGATTAGTAGGAAAAAGTAAAAAGAGAGTGGATGAGGAATTTGGAAGGAATTTGAGTTTAAAGTGTAGGGAATGTAAGAAAATGTTCCGGAATGAGGTAAGGAGAGTAAGACAGGGCGATAAACAAGTTAGTCAGGGAGTGAAAGAGAAAAATGGCAGATTGCTAGTGGAGAGGGGAGAAAAAGTGAGCAGATGGAGACAACCCTTTCTGCAACTGTTAAACAGATAGAATGAAAGTGATGCGAGGATAAGTGGCTGGGGAGTGACCGGTAGAAGGAGGGATATGAGTAGAGAGGAAGAAATCAGTAGGATGGAAGTAGTGGAGGCCATGAAGAAAATCAAAATGAGGAAAGCCCCAGGAATAGATGGAGTGTGTGGTGAATGCTGAAGCATGGGGGAGAGAGAGATAGTAGCAGAATGGATATGGACGATGTGCAGCTTGGCGTGGAAGGAAGGTAGAGTTCCGGAGGATTGGAAGTCAGGTATAATTATTCCAATTTACAAAGGAAACGAGGAAAAGGAAGTGTGTGGTAATCATCGGGGAATTTGTCTTGTTCGTGTAATAAGACAAGTGCGTGGTAGGATACTTATTAATAGAGTTACGGAAATAACAGAGGAATTAGTTGAGGAGCAGGAAGGATATACGAAGGGACGAGGTTGCACAGATCAGATATCCAGTCTTAGATCTTTGGTGGAAAAGTTTCTAGAGAGGGGAAAGAAGTTCTATGCACCCTTCATGGATTTGGAGAAAGCATATGACAAGGTGGATAGAAGGAGTGTGGAAAATATTAAGAATATATGGAGTAAATGGGAAGTTGTTGAATGCCGCGAAGATATGAAGGGGCTAAGGCTGCAGTGCGAGTGGATAGTGAACTGAGTTAATTTTTCTGTCTTTTAGATTGAAACTAGGATGAGACATGACTCCATGGTTGTTCAGTCTGTATATGGATGGGGTTATTAAAGAGATACAAGGTAGGGCAGTGGATGTTGAAGCATCCCTAATGAGTGAGTACAGCGTTAGGGAACTTTGTACCGTTTTTTAAAGGTGATACTGTACTGTTAAGTGAAGACGAAGGGAACTGCAAGGCTCGGTGAATGAGTTTGGAAATGTTTGCAAAAAAAGGGCAATCTAAAGGTGAATGTAGGAAAGATTATATTAATGGTCTTCGAGAGAAATGAAGCCACTGGTAAGTACAGTGAGGTTGGAAGATGAGGAAATGGAAAATGCGAGCGTATTTAGGTACTTGGGTAGTGTGATGAGTAAGGATGGAAGTTTGGAGGATGGAGCACCTGAAAGGGTATAACAATTAAAAAAGGTTGCTGGTTCTTTGAAAACAGTGATAAGAAACAGGGAAGTGAGCATGAAAGTAAATAGTACAGTACTGTGATACCAACTCTGACGTGTGAGAGTGAAGTTTGGACCTTGTTCCAAGGACACATGTCAGGAGTGAGAGCTGTGGAAATTAGTTATCTGAAAGGAGCATGTGGAGTTACATGGAAAGACAGACTGACAAATGAGGAAGTGAAGGAGAGTTGTGGTGAGGATGTGGCAGAAGGCGTTCGAAAAAATACATTGAGGTGGTTTGGCCATGTGGAGAAGTTGGAGAGAGAGAGACTAACGAGGCGAGTGTATATGAGTGAGATGGAGGAAGGGAGAGGGAGGAGAAGGCCGAGGATGAGATGGAGGGATGGAATGGAGAAGTATATGAGAGAGGGGTGTGTGTGAGCTGGGAGCAGGACAGTGGAATGGCGAGGAACCGGGTGACAGTGAGGCGATTTGTCTGTGGCCACTGATTCCGGGATAAAGGCGTCTGACAATAGATAGATAGTGAGATACATTTTTTTGCATATTACATGAACTTGTTAATATCCACTTGTATTTTACTGACGCAAAGTACGTCAGCATGAAAACGATATTGCTTACATATAGCATACAACAGAATGTTAAGGTGTAATAGGCTATGCAGTATAAATTGCTGAGAACGATGCGCTACAATGCTTCGAAGGCCTACGGTATGTGGCACAGAATACGTGTGTTTGCAAGAGCGAATGAGAAGATTTGTGCCGATCACGAGAGTGCATAGAGGTTGGGGAGCTGAGAGTCAGACCACGACATAGTAACGTCCAAGACAGAGGTGCAAAAGCATTGATGAACTTAGAGAAATACAGGAGGAAGCAGTTACTACAAGGAGAGTAGAAAGGTTGGAGGAGGATGGAAAAAAGGAAGATTACAAAAAGAGAAATACAGGAGCGACTAGGTTATAAGATTAAGAGCAGATGGAGGAGGTGAGATGCAGGTATAAGATATTCACAGAAGAAATGTGTGCAGAATGTGAAGTACCGGTAAATATTTGGAGTGCAGAGGAGACCTACGGAGATACAAGGAACAGCACGGCGGAATGAATAAGTGATTTTTGGCAATATTTTTAAAAAGTCAGTTGGAGCGCGAACTTGCCCCGCGGGATGGGCACAGCACGCCTCCGACAACCCCGCAGTTAAAGGGTTAAAGCATCATTGCTCAGCTTATTGCACGCAGTACGGTTGAGTATGAGGTATACACTTGTACATATATTTCGGCTTTTTTGTACTCTTCTCAGGCATCATAAAAATTTTACTAATGTTCACAACTTATGATATTTGTACTTCAGCTCACATACACACTTCATATCATATATTTGCAAATATTTCGAGAGTAACTATTGAACCGTTGTTCTGCCCAATAAATTGTTGCACTAGAAAATATCACTGCTCAACATATTGCATTCAGTATGGTTGAGTATGACATACACACTTGTACACATATTTTGTTTTTTTTTCTGCTCTTGTCAGGCATCCTTTTATGTTCAACACAACCTATAATATTTGTGAAATGCCCACCCTGAGGAGAGACCACAGAGAGGCACGCGCACCCACCCCAGGAGGAGACCACAGGGAGGCGCATAAGGGCCCGGACCAGACAACCCTATATGCCCCACCACCATGCACCCCTCTTCCCCACAATCAGACCCGACGGGAGGTACGCAGTGCTGGTGCACTTCTCTCCAGCCAGACCAGCCCCTGCCAGCATCAGGGCGGGACCAGTGCTCACACAGTCCACAGTAGTCCCTCGGTAATGTCCGCTGGACTTACCAACCAAGGAACAACCACTGGACTTCCTTCACCTACAGGCCCCGCAGGGAGTAGACCTGTTGCAACGTCTGCCGGACTCGCTAAAGGGGGAACGTCCACCAGACTTGCCTTGTCTGTAGCCCACCACCAGGAGCAGGACGGTGGCAACGTCCACCGGACTTGCCGCCGAAGGAACGTCCGCTGGACTTCCCTCACCTGCTATCTCAGGGACAAGGGGAACCACAGTAACATCCGCCAGACTTGCCAGAAGGGAATGTCTTCTGGACTTCCCTCCTCCCTTACCCCTGAAACTCCTGCCGACGACCTGTGGGAGAGTGTCTGGAGTGGCCGCACTGTGAACCTGGGAGTGCACTCACTACAGCCGGCGCCTCGATATCACCAGCCGCCATCAGACTCATCGCGTACGAGACCGCAGGCAGACCTGATGGACTCCCCATGCCGGCGAGACCGCAGCCTCCAGTCATTGACGGATGCCCCGAGGACTCCAGGACGGGACCTGCCCGGACCCCCCAGCGAGATGCCTGCTTCCTCCAAGGGCAGGCGCTGTGTTCGGCCCCAGTCCCGAGGGCCGCCACACACACACCGGGACCCCACCAGAAGGGAGCCTCCCACGACGCCATCCAGCAGCCCACCCTGGACGACCCACCATGAGCCCAGAGACCTGTGCTCCTCCCAGGAGCTCACACCTGATGGACCACCCCCTACACCTGGCTGCCACCTGAGGTTACCTGGCCTTCCATAGTCTACTGCCCTATCCTTATGTGCTAATACTGTGTTTGTATTGTACTGTATGTATTGTGTCCTGTACTGTATTCTTTGCGTGGTAATATACGTGAAAGACTGGTTAGCCTGTGTTTGAGCCTTGTTCCTTTGGTTGCATGCTCTAGACCCGTTCTGGGAAAAGAACCCAATTCAGTTGTCCGTGTTTTGAGGACAAGGAGTTGAACTCAGAGCAAGCAGGATAACAATTTGTACTTCAGCTCACAATTATGCTTCATGTCACATCTTAACAAATATTTTATGAGTAAGTAAAAAAAAAATGTACTTCTACCCAATAAAGTATTTTCTTACATACACTTATGGTTTTCTTTCATACATCAGGTAGGCTTACTCAAGATTTTATCAAGCGTTGCACCACATATTACCATAAAAAATTCATTATCACATCTCATAAACAAAACAAAACAAAAAAAATTGTGCACACCTGCTCACTTTGTACAGTTTCCCACACACCTCATTAATCACATTCAGAGTGATGCTCACAGAAGCATTTAAGGCATAGTGGGGCCTTGCATTCCTCAGATTGGTAGGGTGTTTCCTTCCATTGGGGGGGGCGGCATTTTGTGTAGCTGCACATGTGGCAGCGTCTGTAGGCTGGACAACCTGCAAATGTATGGCCTACGCTGACAAGATGGTGACGCTGAAAATGCCGAGCACAGCTCAGTCTCTGTGCTGTCACCTCCTGGTACATCCCCTGCCTCCCAACTGCCAACTGTGCAGTTGCATACTCTGCAAGAAACTCGTGTGCTAGCTCTTTCTCGAACTCTCATAGAAAAAGATTCCTTCGCTGAACCTGCTTGACAGGTATGTAACTGTTCAGGATGGCAATATCAAGAAGGTGAAAGAACACCTTCTTGTCTCACCAACCCGGATTTACAGAGGCAATCAACTTCCCCAATATGCATGTTTGATTAATCAACGAGCTACATGTTGCCGTAGTCGTTGACAGCATTGGGCTTGAACAAAGGTTCCCTGGTCCTGAAGTCTGTCTTGCCTGTGTTCTCCATAACCCCCTTTTGAACTGTGGTCAACATATTTACCTTAAGCTTGTCGTGCCATGCAAGAGCTAACATGTTACCACATTTCTGGGTTAGGAGGGCACCATTCTCTGTTTTCCCTGGGAAAGTTGGAAAATTCTTTCTACTGCCATGGACATTTCCACAGAACCCAATACCATGTTCAAGTAAATACTTGGTCAATGTGGGGGATGTGTAATAGTTGTCAGTATACAGAATGTGGTGTCTGTTGAAATACCTGTCCATGAGCACTTGTACGACTGATGCAGAGAAACCATGAGGATCATCACTAGGTATATCAAAATCTGTAGCTGAATAACCTGTTACATCAAGCACATGTCCAGTTTTGCAGTCACATAGGACAAAGAATTTCAGTCCGAAATGCTGATTCTTTGAAGGCACATACTGAATAAATGCTAATGGCCCCACAACACAAGCAACACGTCGATAGCCACTTTCTGATACGGCTGGAAAAGTCTGGCAAACAACTCCCTAAGCATGGTCAGGATGGGTCTTATTTTCCATCAGCTGTGATTGGGTGCTGGCCTATACTGTAGTTCCTGTTGAAGTTCAGGAACCGTAATATGGCCAGGTACCTGCCATGGGCCATATATTTCCCAAAGACAGGTGTGCCCACAAGTTCGTCTACCAACCAATAATCATGGAGTACATATTTTCTTGCATGGGCCATCATCATGGTCAAAGCAAGCCACACAAAGAACTCTCAGACCTCCACTGGTACGCAATCCTTCATTTTGCACTCTCGCTGACCAAAACCTAGAGCCAGCGCACAGTGTTAGCCTGGTGGTGGTTTATTTCAGCCACCAGGTACTGCATAATGGCAGTGATAAATATGGCCTTGAAAAAAGACATCATAGTCCGAGGTCTGGACAACAGCTTAATAAACTGCACACCTGCCGCTTCCCCATCAAAGGTAGGCACAGAGGGCTCGAATCCTGCCCCCTCCTCCTACACAAAGGCATGCACTTTCCCAACACCTGGGAGCCTTGGCTGTGATTTTGGCCAGCACATCTTTTCAAAACATGTGCACACCCAGGCGCACATGCACGCCCACTGGGATGGCCACAGGCATGGGGGGCAGGGGAAGGAGAGGCAGAGGTGGGGGAGTAAAGGGGTGATAACTCACCTGATGCTTCCCTGGGGAGATGCTGTAGGCCCAGCCACACCACGTGAGGGCAGAGTGGAACTTTCCATATGTGAAGGGCCAGGTTGTGGAGATAATGCCCTCAAAGTGCTGGGTTGTGGTGACGAGGGATGTTGGAGGGAGAGACTGTGGTGAACTGGCTGAGAGATTGGTGGTGAGATGCGGAAGCAGCATTCTGGAGGAGATGACCATCACCATCTCCCTCGCTTTCTTGGTGACCAGGGTAATCCACCTCTACTTCAGAAGTGAAGTCGTCACTGTCATAGGCCTTGCTCTCCTCTTGTAGCAATATGAGAGGCTTTTCAGGCACCTTGGACGATTCTGGTGCTGTTCCTCCATCACTTCCCCCCTCTAACTTCCTTATGCCTGACATTAAAATTTCTTCAGCTGATGCATTTACAGCCATCACTGGTCTCGATACTAACAAGGCATATGGGCCTGATGGGGTCCCTCCTGTTGTCCTCAAGAACTGTGATTCTGTGCTTACACCCTGCCTAGGTAAACTCTTTTGCCTTTGTCTATCAACTTGTACCTTTCCTTCTTGCTGGAAGTTTGCTCTCATTCACCCAGCCCCAAAGAAGGGTGACCATTCCTAAACCCCCTAAATATCGTCCAATTGCTTTAACATCCTGTGTTTCAAAAGTGTTCGAGTCTATTCTTAACGGAAAATTTTTAAAGCATCTTTCCTATAACAACCTTCTTTCTGATCGTCAGTATGGGTTCCGTCAGGCACGCTTCCTTGGCGATCTTCTCACCTACCTTTAGGACTCCTAGTCATCTTCCTTTCGGGACTTTGGCGAAAGCTTTGCCATTGCACTTGACATGTCAAAGGCTTTCGATCGAGTCTGGCATAAATCTTTAATTTTTAAACTGCCCTCTTACGCTTTCTATCCTTCTATCTGTGCCTTCATCTACAGCTTCCTTTCTGGTCGTTTTATAGCTGCTGCTGTAGATGGCCATCGCTCTTCTCCTAGAACTATCAAAAGTGATGTTCCTCAGGGTTCTGTCCTATCACCAACTCTCTTCCTTTTATTCATCAATGACCTTCTAAGCTGTACCTCTAACCCTATCCACTCGTACGCTGATGATTCAACCCTTCACCTTTCCTTTCGGTTCCCGCAACGTCCGTCTCAGCAGTTACTTCAGCAAACAAGGGTTGAGGTTATGGCACGCCTAATGTTTGACTTGACTCGTATCTTTGACTGGGGTAAAAATAATCTTGTTTTTAATGCATCAAAGACTCAATTCTTACACCTATCAACCTGCCAAAATCTTCCACAGGAGTACCCACTGAAGTTTAATAATGTCCAGCTCGCTCCTGCATCATTCCATTCACTCGGGATTTATCGTGGAAGGAACATATTACATCTCTTGTGAAATCTGCTTCCAAGAGATTAGGTGTGCTATGCTGACTCCGAACCTTCTTTACCCCTGC
>JAGKTI010041142.1:0-10295 GCA_018397915.1 Birgus latro
TAATGTATCTTCTTACTCTAATATTCTGTAGTAATGATTCTATAAACTATCTGGGCTAAGAGTAAGTTATAACCGTGAGAGGGCAATTTTGGGAATGTAAACATCCAGAAGTAGCTTTGAAAGGTAAAGGAAGGAAAGATTAAAGAGAAAAAAGAAAGACAGAAAGCAAAGGAGGAAAAAGAAAGTAAGGAAAAGAAAGGAAAAGAAAAAGAGAAACTGAATCACAGGAAAGAGAAAAGAGAAGAAAAGTGTGTGTGTAATCCGGATCAGTGGCATACGCGATGAGGTGAGGAAGCCCCACACCCCCTCCCCCTGCACAATGTCGCACGTGACAGTGGTACAGGTGCACGAGGCTCACTTGAGGAGCTATGAGGAAGAGCTGGAACTGTGGCGTGGGACTAAATCAAGTACCGACGCAGCACAACACACAAACAGCCACAAACCTAAACTCAGCTCAAGAGATTCAGAAGACACACAACACGCACACACTCGCAAACATCAGCTCAACTCTCAAGGAAAAGAAGCCACACAAACTGATTATTCAGGTGCTCCAGGTTCCAGAGAAATTCACAGTTCGAAAGCCGCTAGCAGCAGTCTGGAGTTAAATGAGAAATTTGGAGAAGGAGAAAGGCAGATCACTGCCTTGAAAGATGGGCTTGGTGAAGATGAACAGATCACCAGCTCCCCAAGAGTGTGTGGCGACTGTCTGTTGGTAAAGGCACGAGGGTCAAAAAGACGTGCGAGGAGATCCTGCATCATTGACCAAAATGTTGGAGTCACGGGATCAGCGGTGCTCATGGTGTCCGATCCTGCTCAGCAACACTCCACTGACGCCTCGGATACTGAGTCTGAGTCATCCTTAACGTCGTCAGTATCGTCCCTCTCTGACTCAGACTCAGGCCTTAGTAGCACCATAGAAGTCGGCATGAGTCCGACTCCACACCACTCCACCACCATTGCTATAGGAGACCAAACTGACGTCCAGGATAACATGGTTTTGGTGCATGTTGTTCCCGAAGAAAGTGGAAACGATACGGCAACTGGTGTATCAGGAACGACGCCACAGGAAGGCAGTATCGCTCAAATTGGAGGAAGAGAGGATAGTGACAAAGTAGACGGGGATGTGTTGCTTGAGTGGCGAGTGATTCCCCCCTCGCCCCCCGTCCCCCAGCAGGCCGCCGTACTAGAGATGGAGGGTGACCGCGTCTCCACCCCGACCTCCTTCTCCAGTGCCTACACTGTGACGGAGCACGAGAATGAGAGCACTAGTGAGGAATCTGAGGCGTCCCGGCACAACTGGTCGGGTCAGGATTCCGAAGATGAGTTGCAAGGAGCCCCAGGGGGCGGTGGCCGCAGCCCATCCTGCCCCACACCCTCCATCAGCGAGGACGAGTTAGTATGCTGGGGACCAGTGGCTGAGGATTTGGCGGACCATGAACTGTCTGGTGTAATTACCGGCGTACACGCTACTCAGCTACAACTGACTGTAATGGAAAAAGCATCGGCGCTGGCAGCAGTTAACGCAGGACGTAAAAATGATTCTGACAGAATTATGTGTCGCCTACGTCACTCCTCTGGAGGAAGCATCAGCAGTGGCAGCAGCAGCAGCAGTGAATGTGGTGAGAGTGTTGTATACAACTACATCCCTTGTCGCGAGCAGCGTGAAAGGGAAGACGAGGAGTTATGGGTGGCTAACGAAGCTGCTGACCCGGAAAATACCCTGAGCATCCACCGGGCGAGTCCTCCCCTGCTGCCGTCAACGCGAGGGTGGTGTGGCTCACTTGGCCACGGGTCCGCCAGGCTAAAGTCGACCAAGCGTGGCGCAGTGTGGGGCGAGCAGCTGCGGCTGACGCACGGCTGTGTGGTGAGCCCCGCATGTGTTGCATCGCTCATGTGTACTCTCGCGCCCACCCTCGCACCGCCCGCACAGGTGGGCGGCGTGTCTCCCCCGCGCCGGCACTACTCCACCAGGCAGAGGGTGGCGGAGGTTCAGGGGGTTAACATTGTGGACGAGGAACCAAAGTACAAACAAAACTGCAGTAAACTTACCAGTGTGTCGCAACCCCTACGTGAAAATATTATACTTCAGACATCCACAAGCACAAACATGCCCACGAAAAGAT
This sequence comes from Birgus latro, assembly GCA_018397915.1. Classification (NCBI taxonomy): domain Eukaryota; kingdom Metazoa; phylum Arthropoda; class Malacostraca; order Decapoda; family Coenobitidae; genus Birgus; species Birgus latro. The sequence goes on from JAGKTI010041142.1 coordinate 2,124, forward strand.
TTTCCTTTCTGATTCGGAGCAATAGCGTCAAGCAAGACGTTCCTTCCGCCACAGAAAAAGTGAAAACAGTGACCCCGAACCGCCAGCCCATTACCCCTAGCGACCAGGCCATCCTCGACAAGTTAGCCACCCTGAACATCGATACCCCTGAGGTAATACTGAAACCACGAACGCGGTGCTCGCTGTTCGACCCTCCCTGCATACGGTGTGGTGAGCCCGTATACCCTCAGGAGAGGATGGAACCAACATTTAGGCTCGTCTACCATAACTCCTGCTTCAAGTGTTACCAGTGCGGCGTCAGACTTACTCTGAAAACCTTCTTCAGGAGTCCGCTGGATTCCAAAGACACTCGGGTTTTCTGCAGGAGCCACACGCCCTCACTGGATCCAGGACGGGTGAGCACAAGCCGCCCTGATGCCTCCCGGTCGTCCAGCAAGAGCAGCAGTGATGGGACGTCCTCTGCCCTTCACGTCCAGGCTAAGGTAAGTGGCATCATGATCATCATATCCCTTTATTCCACGCTGACGAAGATTACTAACCTCATTCAGCTAAGATGATGTGAAGGATAGTCAAGGAGTGTCTTTTTTTTCTTTTTTAATTAAACGATGATTCCTAATCCCTTTTAGCTCAAATGATGTCCAGCTGTAGTTAGACTGGAGGGTACGTTTGACTAATAATTAAGGAGGCCCATTCCTTCGTCATAACCAAGAGTCGTCGAAATTCATGCAACTATGACAATATAAAAGTTGTGGGAGTGTCTCCGTTCTGTCAGAACAACAAACCGATTGAAGTTTATTACCCAAGGGCGTATCCAGCACTGTAGCACGGGGAATTTCTACTAGGTAACCTCCATGGCCAAGAATACGGAAAGGGAGAGTAGAAGTGGGGTATATAAAAAGAGAAAATTAGTACCATCTAATTTCCTTGCCTTTCAATACTCTCACCAGCAAGAGGGGCCGTCATTGTGGCCTGGGGGAATGTTTGTTGGGTGCTTTCCTTGTCAGTCACGAATAGCGCATTATCACTATGTAGGGACTCTCTCTCTAGAAAGCTTGTTAACATTTGGAATGCTGTCACAAAATGTGTTTATATCAGTTGAATAATTTGTTTTGAGAATGGGCAGGAGGAAAAAACAGGAAAGAGGTTAAGGAGAAATAACCCAAAGCACTATCCTCATTTTCAGTCCCACCTATTCTTATCCAGATGTCAAACTGAACCAGTTAAAAAGTTTAAGTCCACTGAGGAGGAGCGGGGGGGGGGGGTTTTTTTTTACATGCAACAAATCCTCCCCCCCCCCCCCCGACCCCTCTGGTTACGCCCCTGTACCCTCCCATTGTTCTCAGGTGGAGGTAAAGTCAGGGTCAGCGTTGGTAGTATTTCAGGTTGTGTACTCATCGCCTTTTGCAACTGTACCTTGAACATTACACCGACCCTATGTTGGACAAACGAAAACTATCTGTCATGTTGTCGTGCGTTATATAACAGCACTCGGCATCGTCTTCAAGGTCAGTGTGCTCTAGATCTTGCACATCAAAAGGCGTTTCTTAGCTGACTCATTCCTTCTGTCACCTTTACAGCGGCAGACAAATAGGTTAGTCACTGGCCGACTCTCTGTAAAGGCTTTTCAAGAGATGAAATATATAGTGGTTGTATATATCATATTCATCTCTGCCAATGAGAACAAGGTACTCAGCCATTTACTTATACATCCATAGCACGGAACTCAGTGAATGACTTACTGTACAGGAGGGGCAGGAGGTGAAACACTGGGTAGAATTCAGAGTGGCTTAGGATATTTCGCAGCATATCTTCCTTGGCGATTTATCCTGCACATTACATCTTAGATTCCTCCTATATGTCGCTGATGCAAACTATACGAGAGAATGTTAAGGTGCAATATACAAAATAAACTAGTGAATAAAAGGTGCCACGAAGTCCCCCATACCACAGGGAAAATGACCTATAAATTGTGTGTGTTTTTCTTCTTGTTTTCTCGAGCAGTGTGTGTAAGGTTAAGGTGCATTGTGTTAATTGTGCAGTGGGCGTAAAGATGTGGCCTATATTTTCTCTGGCATATCAGGTTCTTAGCACCTTTTCCTGACCGATTTGTTTTGCATTTTGGACGTTAATATTTATCTGTGTGTGGGGGGGTTTGTGTGTGTGTGTGGGGGGTTTGTGTGTGTGTGTGTGTGTGTGTAAAATGTATCTTAATTAATATCAGCATTATAAGAATCAGCAATACATCAGGTGTAATGTGGAATATAAACCGCTAAAACATATGGGCATAATCTAAGCCAATCGAAACACCCTAAGCGTCATACAATAGGACACAACGAGGGAAAAGTTCTGACCATTGCTCTCTGGGACTATAAATTTCCGCGATGATGATGTTTTCACCTACTGATGCCACGAGGAAGAGTAGCGTGCATTACTGCGAATATATCAGGGGACGCGACTCACAACCAGACATAATAAGTACTTTGAAATGACCGAGGAGTTAGTGTTCATTCTCATACTGATCTCACCCAGCTGTTCGGGCACTTACTTTGCTGGCTGTGGAATAGATTGGAGTGACACGGACAGACAGACAGACATAAATAAATAGATATATTCGCTGTGTCTGTCTGTCTGTCTGTCTCCTTTCCATGTACCTTGATACAGCATAAAAGGGTAAGAAAAATGTTAAATGATACCATGTCTCTTGTTCTTCCTGAAAATAAAATACATTATAGACGGATAAGGTAAAGAGAACGCACACACAAAAAATCTTCCCATGTCTCGCGTCCTTCCTACGAAAAATGTCTTAGTTACGAGAGAAATATTGTCGTAATTTATTCGCTGCATATGAGGCCAGAATATTCTCTAGGCAACAAACAGACAGAAAATGATATTGCTTGGTAATCGTTAAATCGTTTAGCCACGAGGAGGGAGGAAGGCAGGGAGAGAAGGAAGGCAGGGATAGAGATAGGGGGAGAGGCCGAGGGAAAGAGGGAGGGAGGGAGAGAGAGAGGGAGAGAAAAAGCCAGGGAGAGGGGGATGGAGGGATGTTTGAAGAGGGATGTATATATGGATGGAGGGATAACAAGATAAAGAGAAGGATGGAGGAGGAGGCGGGTGGAAGGGATGCTAGAGGATGGATGGACGGAGAGTGAGAGGGAGGGAGGGATAACGGATAGGAGGGAGGAGTGGGGGATGGACGGGAGGAGGGAAGGGGGAAGGACTGTAAGGTACTCTCCAATATTTAATTCTGCGATGTTTATATTACTTGAACAGCCACACAGTTTGTATCACAGTCTTCGGATATGGGTAGCTGTGTGCAGAATAAATCGCTAAATTGGTGGCATTAAGGAATCTAAAAACCGCTCACCCATGGATTCGGATGCAACGCAGGGGATCAGGTGAGTCAAGGTCAGCTGATATGACGCAAGCACCTGACACTTCCACCTTCATCACATTCTCTCTCTTTCTTTCTCTCTCTGTTCATATATATCGATATCTGTGTCTATCTGTCTATCTATCTATCCAGCTATCTATCCATCTACCTATCTATCCATCTATGTATGTATGTATGTAAGTAATTTCTCTCTCTCTCTCTCTCTCTCTCTCTCTCTCTCCAGCAATGGGTTATTTACTTATGCATACCTCGTCACCATCTATAAATAAAAAAAGACAACTCCATTAATCACTTCACTACGGAGGTCAAGCCAAGGGTAAACAATATTATCTGAAGGTGGAAAAAATATGGAAATAATATAATAATAAAGAGATGGAATTGTACCGAGGAGAGAAACGGAGATTATTTTTAATCTAGGTACTGTAACAGGTCTCTCTTACGTAGAATAAAATCGTCAGGCGTAGAAGGAATAATATACGCTTTTCTTAATTGTGATTGTAAATTATTTTTCATGGAAATAAATATTTTAAGTGGTATTGTTTTTACCGGTAGCAGACAGATAGACAGATGGACAGACAAGTAGATAGATATAGATAGATAGATAGGCAGATACTACAAAAACGACTGGGAATATACACATTGGTCAGAAAGTTCTTAATTCTCAAACAACAAGGTTCGTATGAGGGTTTTGCAGCACGTCTTCCATTTAAGTGTATTTCTGCATATGGCACGTTAATATTCACTTGTATGTTACCTATCCGAGTTATATTGTGTAAAAATTATATATAACAAATGACAGAGATGCCAGGAAGCCTTTTAAATCCTTAGACATCGGGAGGTTTAATTATGGCGAGTAAAATGGTCATGTATTAGCCGGAGTTAAATAGATATAAGTTTTCAGACCAGGTGTACGGCCAGCCCGCGGGAATATGACTCTAAGGACTGAGCAGGCTAGTGAGGAATGGCAAGATCGGGGTCAGTGGTTCATTTACACTGTTATGAAACCGTGTAAAAACCTACAGACCTTGTGAGTCTAAATGAATCAGTAATGAATAAGATCAGAATCTCTCCTCGCTATTTAGGAATGCCAAGCGTTAAGTGGGATTATGACCGTGATTGTACAGTATCTCACATGTAGTTCAGAGAAGGAGGCGATGATGCACAGGTTACATACTGTACATCCAACTCTCAGCTGGAGGAACCCACACTACTCTTCTCGGGCCGGTCAGATTCTTGTGCACAGTTCGTTTTCCCCGTCCTAGTTCATAGAGCAGTACCGTACAACTGGGGACCTGGATGTAAAGACGACTTTTGCTGGTCGTGTACAACGGGAAGAATGTGACTTAGAATCTTCTGTTTACCTTAATGTCCCTCATGTACTTGACAGTAAGCCTCCTACTGATTCTGATTCAGGAAGTTGATGCAGTCGGAGTGTGTAACCTAAAAGAGTAAATCAAACGACCGATGCCACTGGAGAACCGTGCTGTGTGCCGAGACGGAGCTGTGATGCATTCTGGTCACTTTCATCTCCTTGGCGATTCATACAGCATACTACATCCCGCCATTCTTTCGTGTGTAATATGCATTGTTTTATATCGACAGAGAATGTAAACAAAGGAATATTATCCTGCCCTAAACGGAAACAAACTGAAAAGGAAGAGGCACTAGAAAGCCACCCAGACCAACGAGCATAGGGCCACGGGTGCAAGGAAGCAAGTAAGGTGTGTGTTGGGTTGGGAGAGAATGTTGTGAGGGGCGCAGCTACCTGACGGGGGGACAAGTAGGGGAACGGGAGGGTATGGAAGGGGAGGAGAGGGAAATGGATGTGTAGGGGAGGGGAGGGGAGGATAATGTGAGGGATAAGGAGGGGAAGAGGGGGAAAGTGGAGAGATGGGGGAAGAGGGGGGAAAGTGGAGGGCAGGGAAGGGGAGGAGATGTGGGGGTGGAGGGGCAGGTGAGGAGGGGTAGGGGGTGGAGGGGGAAGGGAGAAGGTAGAGGGTCATGGCTGGTGAGAGGCATATGACCCCTGGCCGCCTCAACCCCTGCGGGCCTGACCAGGATACCAGAGATACCGATGGATTTAGTCTAGCATTTTAAGTGGTTTTGGCGATTTCTTAGTACATCTGCTTTAGCGATATATTCTGAACATTTCACTTCAGTATCCTCTTGTAGGTCATTTACGCAAATTATTTCCATAATAAAGCAATATCAGGAACACACAAGAAAATTAAAGGTGTAATAAGCAACATAAGTCGCTAATGAAAGGGTGCTACGAAGACTGTGACGCCACCTAACATATGGCATTTAGTTACACGAGGAACAATAAGACTTTAATATAACAGTGGCAGGGATGCAGTAATGACTGAAAACTAAGGTATATGAAGGTAGAGTGCCAAGGAGTAACACTGATTTAGTAGGAGTATAATTAAGAAACCAAATAAATTTATGGGAAAAGAAGGAAGCAAATGAAGGAAGCCTGTATTATTGTCCCTTCCAATGAAAGTAACGTATCTCTGAGCTAAAATCAAGATCCGTTCATTTAGGCTTGCCTTCACAAATTACGTTTGTATAACTGAAAGTCTTGGGAAGTAGGAATTGTAGGAGGAAGAATTTCACAACTGATAAATGTATCTTTATATGCTGTAGAGTCTGAATGAGTGACAGAGATGACATTGAAGTAGGTGCATGAGACAAAGACAGATACAGGCGTGGGCACAAAATGAGACAGTAAATTAGATAGGTTCATGAGACAGACAGACCGAGAGAGACAGTAGGTTAGGTGGGTGCATGAGACTGGGAAGCTGAGACAGAGGGAGAAGATAACAAAAACCCATATTGACGGGACGCCAAGGTGACCCTCGGTAGTGTGGTGTAGTGCGACAATAGTGTTGTGTAGTCTGGAGCAGTGTGCAGTGTAGTGTAGTGTAGAGCAGTGTGTAGTGTAATGTACAGTAGTGCTTAGTGTAGTGTGGTGCATTGTGTAGTGTATTGTAGTGTACTGTACTATACAGTGCGGTATAGTGCAACCCCCTTGCTACTGACCTTATGAAGTCTCGGATGAACGCACTAATTGGCACCGACAAGACAGCAGATTCAACTTTTTATGGAGGCGTAACTCCTTCATCCTCAGCATCTAATCTTAGTTACAGCCAGACACTTTTATTAAGCTCACGGCAGACCTCTCGTAGTTGAGTGGTCACCAGAATTTAAAAGTGGCTAACCTCTGTATTGCCAGACGTCTCTCCTGAGTAAAGTCGTTTGGCGGTAACAAAAATAAACCATAAAAAAAAATTCATGGTACAGTACTGGTTAAACAGAATAATCTCTTCACTACCAGAGGCTCTCTTAAAAAAAATCGTTTGAGTACAGCGAGAAAAAGGAAAAAGGAGTTCTCATACTATAGGGTAAAAAATAATGAAATCATACACGTCCTGCATCAGCTTTACTCTTATCGGTTGTTATTAGATACTATGTGAAATTTTAACTGTTAAGAAATAAGAGAGATAAAGAAGTTATGAAGTGTGAAGTTTATCAGAGCTACAATCGAAAAGCTTTCTGATTTCGAAGTCGGGCAAAAGTCCTTCGTTGCAAAACTTGAATATAAAAAAGTTTACTCTATCTCAACATTTTCACTTTTATTCAGGCCAGCGCAAAGCAGACCGGATCATGGCTCACAGTGACCAGGGGGGACTGACAAAAAAAAGTTGAGTTTATTTACGGATGATCTGAGAATGAGGAGGATTAACCCCTTCAGTAAGAGGACGGTTCTCTAATTTCATTCTGTCTCAAGAATATTTTTATTCAGCCTGATAAAACGCCCCAGCAGTAAGAGAGCTTATGAAAGTTACGGTATATCCAGCTTCTTCAGTTCGGAATGCCAATTATTACGTAAAGTCGCCTTGAAATAGCACGAACACTTTGGAAATCCATCATAGCCGTGAAAAGATTTATAGTTTCGGATGGATTTATAATTTTGGATACTAACATGGTTCATTAGCAGAAAAGCTTGGCGCTAGTCTCAAAAAATCGCAATTATGTTCTCTACGATAGGTTTCCCTTCAGCTAAATATCCTGTAAGAGTAACACGGTAAAAAAGTATAAGATTATTGTATTAAGGAGGGAAAGTGAGGAAATAACACTTAAAGAAAGAAAATATTAAAAATGCAATGCATATGACGCCCTCGGGTTGGAGAGTTTAGATTTAATGAAACGAGCTTCTAATCAACATCTTTATTACTGATTAATGTATTGAGGCACCATGAATGAAGTATTGCTCTCGAGTATACTATGTCTGAGTCTCGTAAGCGGGCCACCAGAATAAGTGATTTTTTTTGCTATTATAGTGAGGGAAGTGAGAGTTTTGAAGATGTAACTGGTGACTGAATAGGTATAGTTGTGCATAATAGCTTTCCTACGCCGCCTCGAAAATCTGTATATAAGGTAATCTTGATAAATAAGGAATAATGCTGATGTGGGATGAAAGGCTTACAATGCGACTTCAATAATCCATTACCTCAGACGTATATAGGATTACTGATTGCAGATGTAACTGCTCATATTTACACTCTCATTTACAGCTATATTCACATAACTACATTGCCTTTGCATACGTAAGCACAGACGTCACACACACGCTTGTACATGGCAACACACACACACGCACATACCAGCAACTGACAACACACGTGTCCTTGTGTTAAGTGGTGCAAGGGAAAACACGGGGACATACCCGCACAACATAGCGCGCGCGCACACACACACACACACACACACACACA
>JAGKTI010041143.1:0-10295 GCA_018397915.1 Birgus latro
GGTTAAATGTCGGGACGAACTTGCCTAGCCCCAGGCTCCTATGCTCCTCATGGGGCAACATGAGATTAGATGATGGATGCGTGGATGGATGAATAAATGTTTAGTAAGCAATTTCAATTATTCTTAACTTACATTATTCATCACCATCATCATCATCCAATCCACTCCATGAGAAACATAGGAGCCCGGGGCTAGGCAAGTTGGTCCTGACATTTAAGATGAGAGTGACCAGCCTCACACATCCCTGAGTGGTATTACGTGGGCAATAAACCCCAACCACCCCTTGGATATAAACCTACTCCGGCTCAATCAGATTGGAGCACCGTAATTACCCACAAAACCACCAGGCGCATAATTTGGTTATATGGTTACCACCCACCATAGTAAATGGTTTCCTGGTGTACGGGAAACAATTTGGCTTGTCACTCAGTGTAGAGTCACCCACAGGCTGAAGGGAGAGGAAAGAATGAAGGAAAGAAAGACAGAAGTGGGTGTGCAAAGTCACCTGTAGGCAGAAGGACGAGGAAAAAATGAAGGAAAGAAAGACAGAAGAGAATGGAAGGAAAGACGGATGGAGGAGAGGAAACAGCGGACACCTGAGAGCAGCACTACACTGAGTGAGTGGATACCACCTACCACATACATTATTCTAATCTTAGTTTTTCAGGCTGCTACTACCAGGTAGTTTTTTGCCTGATGTTGCCATACTTTAATAAAACCCTTGATGGTCAAAGCTATTTCTATAAATGACCTCACTGGTAAAAAAATTTATCCTTCCATTGTGCAATCAGTTTCTGAACCAATAAATGATGCAACAGCATATTCCAGTAGTTTATGATTCCTGCCAGTGATGCTCTTTTAATAAGCTGATATCTCGAGTTTAATGCCATGCAATGGTACCATGCGATGCATAGATCTTTTGTTTTGCAAAACTTCTGGACACCATCTACCAATAATAACCTTATAATCTTATGTAGCTAACAAAGTCATTACAAGTGGAATGCAGTGTATTTCAACAAATTAAGTGATGTACACAAAAAAGTAGGAACACTGTTTGTATGACAGGCAAGACAACACACAATGTACCATAAAACAGCACAGGAGTTAAAGGAGTGCTTCCACCATCAGCTAGGAAAATAATTATCAAATAAAATATTGTCTCCATACTTACTTATAATCTTCTTTAGCGTAGGAGAAGCTCCTCAGACTGAAGGGACTTGAAGCTATCTATATTTACTTATCATCTGATCCTTTACTGACCTATCATAAACAAAGGATCATGTGGCTTGGCATTTAAAGTGAGTGTGACCAGTTGCTTTCCCGACTGATATTAAGTGAGCAATAAACCCGGCTACCCTTGACTGTAAACCCTTATGGGTCACATCCGGTTGGAACAACCTACTAGACCACAATGCGTCCACTTGGTTATATGCCACCACCCATCACAGTCAGCTGTTACCTAGTCAAACAGTTTCTACTGTTACTCAATGCAAGTAGACTAAAGGTAGCACTAAGCCAAATGAGTGGATGTTGAGGATAGCATATCTCCATTAAATCTCTTCAGTACTTTTTTTTTTTTTATATACAGTAAACCCTTCATAAGCCGAACTATATGGGACTCTACCCTAGTTCGAATTACCGATTTTTCCGGCTTACCGAATTTTCACCCCCCAAAATTGCTAAATTACTGAATTTTCACCCCCCAAAATTGCTAAATTACCGAATTTTCACCCCCCAAAATTGCTAAGACAATACCTATTACTTGTCCTTTCAACACTAAATTAAAGAAGCATATATAAATAAATTAGTTATGACAAAAAACAATATAGTGCATTTAATATACATTTAACCCCTTATCATGGTGCTTAAAGCCCTCTCACGTGACTTCAGAGATGGACTCCCATGGGAGATGTTGTATGCTGATGATTTGGTGTTGATTGCTGAGAATGAAGGGGAGGCTGAGGAAAGATTTAAGAAGTGGAGAGATGGTATGGGGTACAAGGGCTTAAGGGTAAATGCAGATAAAGCAAAAGTGATGATATCTAGGGTTGGTGGCGGTACAATCAGAGGAGAGGGAGAGTGGCCATGTGCAGTTTGCCACATGGGTGTGGGAAGTAATTCCATCTTGTGCAGTATTTGTGATAGATGGGTGCACAAGAGATGTACTGGTATTAGAGGTAGACTGTGAGATAATGCTGATTTCATGTGTGCGGTGTGTCGGGGAGAGCAGGTGGAGATTGTTAGGCGTGAGAGGGTTGAACTTGCAGGTGAGTCTCTTGAGTGTGTGGAGGAGTTTTGTTATCTGGGAGACATGCTATGTGCCGGAGGTGGGGCTGGAGTTAGCTCGGTTGCTAGAGTGAGAAGTGGTTGGAAGAAGTTCAAGGAGCTGTTGCCTCTCCTGACATTGAGAGGACTCTCCTTACATGCTAAGGGGTCTTTGTATGCAGCATGTGTTAGGAGTGTGATGCTGTATGGTAGTGAGACCTGGGCAGTAAAGGAAGAGGATATTCGCAGGTTTAAACGTACAGAAATGACAATGATTAGGTGGATGTACAGTGCGTCCCTGCATGCATGGCCTGGGGGGGCAGGGTTTATGATAGAAGAGTTGAGAGGTAGGATGGGACTGGAGTGTATTGGTGTTGTGATGAGGAGAGGTAGGCTGAGGTGGTTTGGACATGTGGAGAGGATGGGGGATGATAATTGGGTACAGAGGGTGAGAAGTGTTAATATTGGGGGAGGGGTTGGGAGGGGTAGACCGAGAAAGACATGGGACGAGGTCATTAAATATGACTTAAGGGTTAAGGGACTGAATAGGGAGGCTGCCAGAGATCGAGCAGCGTGGAGAGCCGCCATTAGGTGACCAAGGCCGACACATGCAAGCATGTTGGAGCCTTCAAAAACGAAACGAAACGAAATGCTGGGTGTATTTTCATTTTGTTCTTGCTGCCACCAGACAATTTTAGTCAGTGTAGGTTGGATCTGTGGAAGTGCACGGGGTTGGGGGTTGGTACAGCATTCGTTAGCCCCTTCAGTATGTGAGTCCAGTCCTGAGTGAAATAAAATCGGCTGGAGGAAACGTAAGTAAAGTAGAAATAGACGTCACAATACTGAAGTGGTTAATTGGTAGAAAATCATTCACAGAGGCAGTACAGACCGTCGGCAGTGTGTGTTGGAGATGGATTTTCACCCCCCCAAATTGCAATAACAATACATATTACTTGTCTTCTTTACACTAAAGTAAAGGAGCATATACAGTGTATAAATTAATAAAGAAAGACAAAAAAGAAAGAATTCAGTGCACATAATTTGCCTTTCGTCAGAGGCAGAAGATCGTCGGCAGTTTGTTTTGTTTTGGAGAAGACGGAGGTGGTGGAGGTGGTTTAACTCACACTTGAACGTAAATTCTAAAAAGTACCCAGTACAGTAAGACCTCACTATAACGGACTAATTGGGGCCCAAGCCAGTCCGAAAAATGCAAAATTCCGATAAAAGTGACATCCGGACTTTCCTCTGCTAATCCGGACTTTTTCCGATATATCAGACATTAGTCCGGATTGCATCAGTGGTTTTCACCACCATTGCAGTATTGTACTGTGTTATACCTTCACTACATTAATCAAATGGTATAATAATACTGTACTGTGCACTGAAAAACATGTCTTTTACTTGTCTTATTGTGGTGAACATAGCTGAAGTGGTCAGGCAGTCCGGACTGCTTTCTGGCTTTATCGGACTTTTTCCGATATAAAGGAGTTTAGTCCGGTAGCTCCTCGAGTCCGATAAAAGCGAATTCCGGTCTACTGAAGTCCGTTATATCGAGGTTTTACTGTATTATTTCACTCTATATTAAGAACTAAACTTAAATGTAATCACTATAATAGACTGCAGTGTAACACCTTTCGTTAGAAGCAGTAGATTCTTTGGCAGTTTGTTTTGTTTTGGAGACAGAGGTGGTGGAGGTGGTTGAGTTCATACTGTAACATAAATTCTAAACAGTACCCAGTATTTATTTCACTCTATATTAAGAACTAAACTTAAATGTAATCACTGTAATAGACTGCAATGTAACACCTTTCGTTAGAAGCAGTAGATTCTTCGAAGTTTGGCAGTTTGTTTTGTTTTGGAGACGAAGCTGGTGGAGGTGGGTTAGTTCATACTTTAACGTAAATTCTAAACAGTACCCAGTATCTATTTCACTCTATATTAAGAACTAAACTTAAATGTAATCACTGTAATAGACTGCAATGTAACACTTTCAGTAATAATAGTACTGAACTTTAATCATGATCACTACACTGTCACATGCGCACTTTTTTTTTTTTTTTTTAGCTTCATTCCTTTACGACTAGAGGTGCCAGTATCACTTCTTTTAAGCTATGAACCTTCCATGGCAAGGCAGAAGGCAAAAGGACAGCACTGCTCAGCACTAAATGACAGTAAGAATGGCGCAACTACCGTCTCCAAAAGCAAGCAGGAGACTGGCGCCACGTGTCCGCCTGGCGCCATTTCTCCTTCTACTTTCGCATTTCGGCCTACTTTCATACGTGGTCTCGGCCTGAGTTCGGCTAACTGAAGATTCCGGCTTCTAAAAGTTCGGCTTATGCAAGGTTTACTGTACCATGAGAATATTTTAATCAGCATAACAAAAGAGCCCTTCGAAAAGGTGAACAAAGTGCATACTGGTACCTCCTTCACCTACACCCACATCCCTTTAATGAAAGAGGAAACTCCATAATCCCTCCACTGTGAGGAATCTATCCTAAATTGAGTTTTACTAGCTGTCTGTAGCAACAACAAAATATTATCATTCCAACCTTTATTACCACCCTAAGATGAGTTGCAGTAGGGGCGATACTGCATTAATGAGGTTAATAGGAAATGTTTCTTACCCTTTTACTGTGCAAGGTTCTTCCTAAGCTAAACAAAATAATCAAGCAGTAGTTAATTTTTACAAGAAATAATTGTACAGAGGGGGAACAAAGTATTTTTCATGGTAAAGCTAGTGAAGTAAAGAACTTACTTTCTGTTCTCATCACCCACTGGCTTCAGTTTCTTAACAGTCAAGGTAATAACAATATCATCAACAAGAACCCAGCAGGGAATGATATCATGCTGATGCCTCTTTTAAAAATAGCCCAAAACTTAAAAAACAAAAAAAGAAAAACACTTAAGAGTGCATGATTAAGAACATGATTTATGTGATGAAATACTCCTCTTAGAAGGACCCTGCCTGGATGGATTCCATTTACAAGGTGCACATAAGCTCAGTAAAAAATCAGTGAGGTGCTGTAAAAAACCTGGGCCAGGACATATAAGCCACCATCATGACTTCTATCAATAATTTTTGGGGTTTTATCAAGAATAAAAGGGGTCTGAGGCTAGCTCCTAGCATCCCTATAGAGGAGGAGGAAGTTACACAGTTTTTAGTCGGCAAGTTCCAGTCTATCATGGTGAAATTTTTCTGACTTTTTTATTCCTTTACGCCATTTCTAAGTAGTTGGCTGTAGCACCAGTCAAGCAGGGCAGTACTACCGAGGTGGATGGAAAGCTGATAACAGGGTGAGCTGAAGCTGCCATTTCATCAGCCCTCAGGACTAGTTCCTGACCATACCCCAGTGCTGAACTTTTTCAGTTTTTCAGTTACATGCAGAGTAGGCCAGAATGTGCTCCAATACAAGTTTCTCTAACTGTCTACACCATTCTACATGCACAGTACACACTACACTACCTTTTCAAAATTAAAAAGTAAAATGGCATCTTTAAATAAGGCCTCGGAGTCCCCAATGGGAGGCACCATAAATGCCCCCCACCATCCACCCCTCAACATGCCTGGAACCGCTGTCTGACTCACTTCATCATTTCTGCAACACTCGTGGCCTTTCTTCTAACATTCTTTCTGTGGAACACCACCTAACCTCCTCTAAACCTCACCTTCTCTTCTTAACAGAGACTGGGCTGTCTGAGGCAACTGACAGCAAACCCTTTTCTGTATCCTCCTACTATCTCCACTCATTTCAAAGCCAAAGGTAGATGTTGTGCATATGTACGCAACGAACTATCTTGCTCTCAGGTTCCTGAACTTGATTCCACTGTATTCTCTACTCTCTAACTTCGGCTCTCCTGTAATTCTCTGACTAAATATATCTGCGCTATTTACTTATCACCTAATTCTACTGACCATCAAAAATTCTTCAACTATCTTACTTCTACAATGGAACACATTCTATCCACTTCTATCTCTGAAATCACCATTCTAGGAGATTTCAATGTTCACCACCACCTTTGGCTCTCCTCTCCTTTCACTGATCCACCTAGTGAACAAGCCTACACCTTTTCTATCCTTAATGATCTACAGCAGCTTGTCCAGCACCCTACCCGTATCTTTGACCTCCTTGGAGAGACCCCCAACATACTTGACCTCTTCCTTACAACTAATCCTTCTGCTTACACTGTTAATCTTTTCTCTCCGTTGGGCTCATCCGATCATAAACTTATTACCTTATCCTATCCTATCGCTCTGGTGCGGCCTGTGGACCCTCCAAAGAAACGTTGTCTGTGGCACTTTGGAGCTGCGGATTGGGAGGCCCTCAGGCAGTACTTCTTTATTTCCCTGGAATGATCATTGCTTCCTTGGCCGGGAGCCATCCGCGTGTGCCTTATGCATTATGGAAGTTATTCTCTCGGGTATGGAAGCATACATTCCTTTCTCATATCCTTCGTCTAATGCAAGAAAGCCTTGATTTAATCACACTTGTTCTAATGCTCTCTGCAAAAAGGAGAGGGCCTATAGGTACCGGAGCAAACCCACCCCTGAATCATATCCTTCTTATGTTTCTGCCAGGAATTGTGCTAAGTCTGTTCTTCACTCTGCTAAAAGTAATTTCATCCGCACTAAATGTTCTCAACTCTCCAACTCGAATTCCTCCCGCTCCTTTTGGCACCTTGCCAAAAACCTTTCTAATAACTTTAACTCATCATCCTTCCCTCCTCTTTTCTACTCTGATGGCTCTGTACCTATTTCTTCTACTGATAAAGCAGATCTTTTCACTCAGACTTTCTCCTCCAATTCCACCTTAGACGATTCCGGTGCTATTCCACCATCACTTTGCCCCTATGACTTCCTCATGGCTGACATTAACCCCTACACCGCGGGGTTGTCGGAGGCGCGTCGTGCCATTCCCGCGGGGATATTCGCACTCCGACTGACTTTTTAAAAATATTTGCCAAAAATCAGTTATTAGTCCTAGAATATTATAATTACATATGCATATGGCACATACCTTCAGCTTTCTCCTGGGATGTTTTTATTTAACACTCGTTGACTACCATAGGACTTATGGAGACTTCTGAAGTTCGGTAACTAAGTCTCCACCTTACACTTCCCGACATCCCCTAATCTGAATACCACTGCCAGATATTATCACTAGAAACACTATTCAATAATTTCCAAGTAGTTTGGAATCCATACTAAAAAAAAAAAAAAACACTGAAAGCAATGTAAAATACGAGCGCATACGAGACTCCCACTCACGCTAATTCGCCGCTGGTATTCTGTCATTTCCTACTCATATACACACTCACACTTTATTATTTCTAGTACTTTATTACACTTATACAGGGTGATTCACGAGTTTCTCCGTAAACTCTGAGAAATGCAAGCTTATGCAATTCTAAGCATAAAATACTCTATAAGTATAGGTATTTAATGTAATGGTTTACAAGTGGTGAAAGTTTTAAATCCGACAGATGTGAAGTGAGGCGCCCCATCATGTTGAAAAATGATACGTCGCCGTGTCTTCAGAGGCACATCTTTCAGTAACAAGGGAAGTTCATCTCTGATAAAATTAACACAGACATCTCCTGTAAGCCTCCCTTCAAAGATATGAGGTCCAATCAGCTGGTTGTCAATCACACAGCAACACACATTAACTGAAAAATCGGTGTTGAAAGTTCCGTTCAGCTGTCTCTTTGGGATTTTCTTTTACCACTATGTGCATTACGAGTATTATGTGATCCTATCTATCTATCTATTGCCAGACCACTGCGGGTAAATATGGCTTCATCAGTGTATAAAATGTACTTGCACAGCTGAGGATAATCTGCTAGCCAAGTATAGCAATAAAGTCGTTGAGCAGAATCCCCGGGTTGTAGATGCTAACCATGTTGTATGTGATATGTGTACAGACCTTCCTGCTTTAATGTCCTCCATACCGTCACTTGTGGAACATTAAGTCGGGATGAAACCTCTTCTTGTACTGATGCTAGGGCTGCGGTGTACAATTCCTACTATGCGTCGTACTTCAACTTGCCTCTCCATGTAGACGTGGTAAAAAACTTTTGCATCTGGGCTCCTGTTTGGATATTTCCGTCTGATGCTTCAGCGTTGCCATTGCAGAACCCATAGATAAAAATCATATCTGCATACTCCACGTTTATAAAAGTGAATGGCATTGTAGCGAAATGTGGGAGAAATCGTCCCTGTAATAAATAGGCCTACCACATTCGCCAACACTTGGAGGGAACTGAGCTCTGAGTATCACTGGTAGTGCATCTTTACCATGTTTACTCCTTCAATAGTAGATTTATTTGTTACTTTAAAGTGACATACTTTTCTATGTAGAACAATTGCTTACCTGACGACTAATGAAAAAATAGTTTCATTCAGAAAGAGAAAAACGTGCAAAATTTAAAAGAAAATTGAGTAACCTGGCAACTCAGCAAGACCGCCACCAGCCTTGCCGCCTCCCATTCAC
The DNA here is from genome assembly GCA_018397915.1 of Birgus latro. Classification (NCBI taxonomy): domain Eukaryota; kingdom Metazoa; phylum Arthropoda; class Malacostraca; order Decapoda; family Coenobitidae; genus Birgus; species Birgus latro. The sequence goes on from JAGKTI010041143.1 coordinate 8,754, forward strand.
ATCTGTCAGATTTGAAACTTTCACCACTTGTAAACCATTACACTAAATACCTATACTTATAGAGTATTTTATGCTCAGAATTGCATAAGCTTGCACTTCCCAGAGTTTCTGGAGAAACTCGTGAATCACCCTGTATACAGTAATCCCTCCAGTATCCGACGTAATAAAGCCAAAGGCATGTCCGGACAGTGGTCTTGTCCGGATAGTGGCCCTGAAGCTCCAGCACAGGTCATTCCTGACCCTAACCTAACCTAACCTAAATCAGAAAACTACCTTCCTACCTCCCTACCGGACATGCATAGCACTTATTTAGGTCCCCTTTCACACAAATAATGCACACAAAGCATTAATTAATTGAATTTCAACCAAAAAATGATGATTTAGAGGTGAGTAAGGCATAGGTGCTCAGAACTTGCCACCATAGTGTAAGTATTGGACATGGAAATCATCTTTTCTCACATTTTATGCACTAACTTACTCGATACAAAGCATCAGATACAGTAAATGATGTAAATTGTTACCAAAAAAATGGTTAGGTTAGGTTAGGTGTTAGGTTAGGTTAGGGCCAGACATGAAATTCACTGGCATTCACCTTTTTCACAGCTAGTGCACTAAAATAATGAACACAAAGCATGAATTCATTTAAATTTAACCCAAAAAGAATGAATTTCAGGTAAGTTAGGCACAGCTGTTCACTGAGTTGGCAGCTCTGTTTAGGTACAGGACATGAAAATCAATGGCATTCACCTTTTTCACAGCTGGTGCAATTCAATACTAATGGTAACCATGAATGAAAAAATAAAATTAAAAGCAGGAAATTATGATTAACATTTATGGGAACTTTTTACCACTTTATAGCATGCTGAAAACAGGTTAGACTTGAAAATCATTATGGAAATCATCTTTCAAATACCCCTGGGGGTAGGGGGTTTTTCAAGAATTCTCCCCCAGTATCCCTGCTTGTCGTAAGAGGCGACTAAAAGGGTTGGTGGTGGGTTAGTGCCCCACCCCGTAAAAACAAATAACTAAAAATACAAACAGGAAGCCTCGGACCAGGACTGACCAAAAGTTGACGACAAAGGAATGGACAAAGGACGAGATTAAGATTGCGACCTGGAATGTGAGGGGTATGAATGATGAGGTGAAAGAGAGAGAGATTGTACAGGTGCTTGAGAGTGCGAAAGTGGATATATGTGGAATAACTGAAACTAAATGGCGAGGTGAGAGTGTGAGAGAATGGGAATATGGATGGGGTATATGCGCGGGAGTGGGTGAGAATGAGAGGGCGAGAGAGGGAGTGTGTATTGTTGTGAGCAACAGGTGGAAGGAGAAGGTAAGAGAGTATGGATCAGTTGGGTCAAGGATTGTGTGGGTAAGAGTGAAAGTTGGACTACAAATGTGGGCAATTGTGTGCGTGTATGCGCCAACGCAAGATCGTGTAAGTAGAGTGAGAGAAGAGTTTTGGACAAATGTGGAAGCCTGCTTGGAAAAGTTTGAAAGGAATGAGAGAGTGTTTCTGATTGGAGATATGAATGGAAAAGT
>JAGKTI010041144.1:0-10295 GCA_018397915.1 Birgus latro
TCTTTGAAACTTTTGTTGTTTACCGATGGCTGGCGTCGTCTGTCCTCTTTGGTGTGTGCTCGTTTTTTGTGGGGTGCAAGATCAGGATTAGTATTGGAACATGAGCAATAAGAAGCATGTATAGGGTATAGTCGCTTCTTTGTGGTGGTGGGCGGTGGGAATAAGGACACTTTCGGTACAATAATGGATACGAAAAATTAGACTGCGAAAAAAAGAGTGAATTATAAGCCCCCCCATATTTTGGGCAGACCAGTGATTCTTTCTATCTACCTATTGCCAGACGCCTTAATCCCATAAGGGGTGGCCACAAACAAATCGCCTTCATGTCGTCCTGTCCCCTGCCATTTCACTGCCCTCCCCCCACCTCAGACTCCTCTCTCACACATACCTCTCCACTCCAACTCTCCATCTCATCTTCGGCCTCCCCCTCCCTATCCCCCCTCCCTCCACCTCACTCACATACACACTCCTCATTAGCCTCTTGCTCTCCATCCTCTCCGCATGGCCAAGCCACCACAATGTATTTCTCCTAATGCTTTCTATCACATCCACATTCACACCACAATGCTTCATCACTTCCTCCTTTATCAGTCTGTCTCTCCACATAACTCCACATGCTCCTCTCAGATAACTCATTTCCACTACTCTCACTCTTGACTTGCATCCTTTCAACAAGGTCAAAGCTTCCACACATTAGAGTTGATATCACAATACTGTCATGCAGCGACTTTTTTACTTCCATGCTGCCTTCCTTATTTCTTATCACTGCTTTCAAAGAACCAGCAACCTTTCTTCCTTGTTGTGCCCTTTCTAGCACTTAATCCTCCAAACTTCGATCCTTATCACACTACCCAAGTATTTAAATGCACTCACATTTTCCACTGCCTCTTCATCCAACCTCACTGTACATTCAATGACTTCATTTCTCTCGATGACCATAACTTTACTCTTCCTTACATTGACCCTTAGATTCCGTTTCATACATACTCACCCACACTTATTCACTAAGTGTTGGAGTTTGAATTCACGCAGGAAGTTTCCTGCCACCGCCCGTGCCTGGGGCTTGCTTGGCGGAGACGGCAGTCTGACTTGGGCCACCCTAGAGGGAGGACGTGCCCTTGCGTGTACAAATTAGAATAAATCTCAAGCTGGTCTTGCTGTTTCCATCTCCCTCCTGGTTCTCACCCCAATATGGCACAGTGGAGTTATACAGGTAACCCAGGAGCAGCGCCACCAGTGCTCAAGCAGGCGAACCCAGAGTCAAAAGACCGCATGGTGCCAGGAGACCAAGTATGCAGCGACATGCACAATGTGCCACCACCCAAGCTACAACCTCCAGGAATTGGGACAGCCTACCAACAGATGTACCCAACCCTGCACCCGGAGGCACAGGCCCAGTGGCGAGTACCAGCACCACCAGCAGCTCCAGTAAGGCTACAGTGGAAATGTTGCCATCCCAGTTCGAACCATGGGCCTGCGACGTTGAGTGCTACAACAGTGGTTGCAGGTGGGTCCCACCCTTGGCTGCGGGTTACGTGAGATTGCTGTGTAATCCTGAGGTGCAGCAGTGCATGGACGCATGAGTGGCCAAGCACAGATTCAAGACCATGTGCACAGAGGAGGCCATCAGCGTGGTAAGGAGCACGGTGGTGGGCCCTAGGTGAACTGTGGGAGCATGATCAGACTTCTTCACATACACACAGGAGCCCAGTGATAACGTGTGTTTATATGTGGTAAAATGTAGAGCCAAGGCAGTAGAGTGTGATTTTAAGTGCCCCCAGTGTTCCATAAATCTCGACGATTTCACGCTACTGAAAAAACTTGTGATGGGGCTGTGCAGCCTCAGTATAAAAACAGAAGTGTTGCGGCGATTTCCAGTGTTGCGATCTGTGAAAGAAATCACCATTACTTGTGAACTGTTCTAATCAGCAGAGAAAACGGCAGGAATATGTGACCATAGTGGTGTGGCAGGTGCTTCAGTGAGCGACGAGGAGGAAACGGAAGCGGCCGGTGCTACACGGGCGTGGCAGGTGAGTGCAGGGCCACCTCAGCCTCATGCACCTTCCCCACCAGCAAAGGGCTGCCGGAGATGCAGCGGCAGCGAGTGCAGCGGGGGGCGCCGGTGCCCTGCCTTCAAGGCCACCTGCCGCAGATGTGGGAAGGTCAGTCAATTCCAGCAAGTGTGTAGGTCAGCGAAGTGGCCCAGCCCCACTGAAACCAGCGTGCCTTAGGGTGGAAGTGAAGTGTGACGACCCACCCATGGCATGCGAGGTGACGGCGGTAGCTGACACGGGTTCACAGGTATGCATAGTGGGACACCATCTCATGCGGGACCTTTAGCTAACCCTGCAAAGTCTACAGAGACTTACCGCGAGTATTAATTACCTCACAGGCGGGAGCATACGGGTTGTGGGATGCAAGGAATGCAGCTTCAACGTGGGCAAAAGGTCTGCTGGGCGAACCTTTACTTTGCTGATAGGGTGCAGCAGCTCTATCTGTCGCTGTAGACGTGCAAAGCACTGGGCGTGGTGCCACACGACTTCAATGTGCCTGTGGCTGTAGGGGCCATTGAACAGGTGGAAGAGTCCCCCATCCCCACCCAACCCGACACTCTCCCATACACCCAGACGGAAGAAAATGTGAACCTGTTGGAAAAATGGTTCCTGGAGCACTTCGGGTGCACAACATTCGCAGTGAACCGCACACCCCTGCCGGAGATGAAGGGGCCAGCCCACCACATCCACCTGCACTCCTGTTCAAAACCCTACCCAGTGCACACACCCGCATCTGTCCCCCACCACTTCTACAACAAAGTTTGCCAGCAGGTGGAAGAGGACATAAGGAAAGGTATCACTGAGCCCATGCCAGCCAGAGAACCCATGGAGTGGTGTTCTCGTATAGTGGTGGTCCCGAAGAAGGATGGGTGGCCGTGCAGAACAGTGGACTATCGGCGACTCAACCAGGCTAGCCAGCGGGAGACCCACCACACCTGCCCCCCAGTCGACGCAATCACCAGCATGCCAAAGCACGTGTTCAAAACAGTAGCAGATGCTTATTCGTGATACCACCAGATCCCCCTGGACGAGGAGAGCAAGAAGCTAACCATCTTCATCACCATATGGGGCCGCTTCTGCTACCGGCGCACACCTATGGGCCACTGTGTAAGGCAGGATGCCTTTACCAAGCACTTCGATGATGCAACGGCAGGGATCCCCAGGAAACTGAAATGTGTCGAAGACATGCTTCTGCATGACCGTAGCGTCGCTGATGCTTTCTGGCACACATACCAGTTCTTGAATGTGTGTGGAAGACGGGATCACGCTCCTCCCAGACATTTTCCGCCTCTGCAGGAGAAGCGTGACCTTCGCAGGTTATCAGCTCGGCTGGGAGGAGTACCAACCTAGCCAGGACTTGGCAAGCAATCTAACCAATTTCCAGACGCTGCCACACCCCTCCCTTACTGATATCCGATCATGGTTTGGGCTGGTGAACCAGGTGGTGCCATTCCTCACCGTTGCACCACTCATGGAGCCCTTCAGAGAATTTTTGAAAAACCATCAGGGAAAGTGGTGTTCTGGGATGGTCAACTCCAGTCCATCTTCGAGTCAACAAAGGAGGATATCAGCAAGCTTGTGCAAAGGGCCTCCAGTATTATGACTGCACATGTCCCACAGCAGCGTTCACTGACTTCAGCAGGCTTGGCATTGGTTTCATGGTCATGCAGCAGAACTGCCAGTGTGTGTCTCAAGAGGCCCTCCTGTGCTGCAAGGGTGGCTGGAAACTGTCCATATGTGGGAGCCACCATCTAACAGCGGCTGAGAAGAGCTACTCTGCGTTGGAGGGGGAGGCTCTTGCCATTGCATGGTGCCTGAAAAAGGCGCGTCTGTTCCTGCTGGGATGTCTGGACCTTACCTTCATCATAGACCACCATGCACCCACCAAGATCTTCAAGGACAAAGAGCTGAAAGACATCAGCAACCCCCACATACTCAACCTGAAGGAGAAGACATTGATGTACTCATTTCGCATAATGTACGTAAAAGGGGGAGATGAACCACGCAGCAGACGCACTCTCGAGATATCCCCAACTATGGGGCGGACTAGACAAGACAGACCTAGCGGAAGACGAGGCTACATGTGCTGCAGTTGCGGCAGCAATGGCCTGCACCCCAGAAGACGAAGAAGATGCCATTGTGGACCCCCATCAAGTGGAGGAGGAAGCGCTCCAGGACAAGGACTACAGGTTCCTCCATGAGCACATGAGCGCCGAGGCCTGGGCCAACCAGAAGGACGAGGAGCTGATAGCACTCCGCACATACTACAGGATGAAGAGGCACCCATCATGCCAGGGGGACACTGTCATGTATGCCAGTGACAAGGGGAACATGCAACTTGTAATTCCCACAGCCCTTCGCAGTGTGGTCGAAGCCAACCTTGGCGCAGGTCACCAGGAGAGGGACTCCATGTTCGTGCATGCCAGGCAATGTGTGTATTCGCCTGGCATAGATGCTGAGGTGAAGCAGAAGAGGAAACACTGTCAAGTATGCGAAATCAATGCCCCATCACAACCCGCGGAAAACCTGCTGCCCACACCCCCACCTGACTATCCCTTCCAGCAAACAGTGGCTGACCTGTGCCGACTGGAGGGGGAAGAGTACATCACTTATGCAGAGAGGTTAACCGGCTAGTTGGAGGTGGAGCATCTGCCCAGGGGCACTGCCAGCTCATGGCTTATAACGGGCTTTCGTAAGTGGTTCCAAAGGTTCAGTATCCTGGAAGTCCTGTCTTCTGACGAGGGTACGAACTTCGTGAGTGGGGAAATGAGGGCATTCCTGTCCGTGTGGTGTGTGCAGCTGAATGTCATCTGCTCATTACCCACAGTCCAACGGCCAAGCGGAGGCTGTAGTCAAGTCTGCCAAGAGGCTACTGAGGAACAATACTGGTCCCGGAGTCTCCCTATACTCAGATGCAGCTGCCAGGGCCATACTGCAGTACCTCAACACCTCGCTACATGACACCGATGCATCCCCTGCCCAGCTGCTGATGGGACGTCAGCTGAGAGACTCCGTACCTGCTGCCAAAGAACACTACAGGATCAGCAGCTGATAGGCCAGGATGCTGAGAGGCAGGGAACGGGCCATAGCCCACACTGGGGATGCAGCAGCCACAAGATTCAACCAGATAGCACACAACCTCACCCCTCTCAACCCAGGACAGTGGGTGCACCTACAGAACCAGGAGATGGGGTGGTGGGACTGTGTGGGGGTTATTGTTGACACTTCAGCCCCAAGGCAACACCTGGTGCAGTTGGACAGCAGTGGGCGAGCCTCCCTCAGGAATCGCCGCCACCTACGCCCCTACGAGGACACAGGGGAACAGACATCCACCATGCACGTTGAGGGTGGTCCCCATCGGAAGGCTGACCACAGGGGGGAGGCCCCTCAGCCTCTCCCTCCCCAAGAGTGGTCACGACGTGCTAGGCACACCCCAAGACACCTAGAAAACTATGTTCCATGACATTGCAGTGTTTTGTACCCCTAGGCATGTTAAGGTGTTTTGTAATGTGTATGACCTTGTTGCGTTCATACCATGATACCAGGGGATTGGTTGCTCTAGTGGGTGTAATTGAATTCCTTATTATTGTTGCAATTATGCTATTCTGAAGTCAGCATGTGTGTGACATGTAAATTTTGCCAGCGTTGTGTCATGTAATGCTTAGTCTTAAGTTATGATGAGTGTCAGTATCAGTCCATTGTTTTGTTACTGCAGTCCCCTCCCTCCCCCTCAACCAATGTGCTTTGTATCAATACTGCAGGAAGTGGGAAGTTCTCTGCAATGGAGGGGGGGGGGGGGGTTGTTGGAGTTTGAATTCACAGGGGAAGTTTCCTGCCACTGCCCGTGCCTGGGGCTTGCTTGGTGTGGACGGGCAGTCTGACTCACGCTGCCCTAGAGGAAGGACGTGCCCTTGCCTGTACACAGTAGAATAAATTCAAGCTGGCCTTGCTGTTTCTATCTCCCTCCTGGTTTTCACCCCAACACTAAGCCTTGTATTTCCCCTTCGTCTTCGTTAAACAATACACTGTCATCTGCAAACACCAGTACAGGAAGTTTCCAAACGCTGCCCTCTCTCATTAGGGCCGCTCCAAAATCCACTGCCTTACCTTGTGTCTCTTTTATAACCCCATCCATATACAGACTGAACAACTATGGAGACATGACACATCCCTGTTTCAGTCCAACATCCAGATAGAAAAATTCACCCAGTTCACTATCCATACGCACTGCAGCCTTAGCACCTTCATACGTCCTCTTCACGGCATTCAACAACCTCCCATTTACTCTATATATTCATAATATTTTCCACATTCTTTGTCTATCCACTCTGTCATATGCATTCCCCAAATCCATGAAGGCCTCATACAACTTCATTCCTTTCTCGGGAAACTTTTCCATTAAAGATCTAAGGATAAATATCTGATCTACACAACCTCTTCTCTTCCTATATTCTCCCTGTTTTTCTCCTACTAATTCCTGTTATTTCCCTTACTCTGCCAATGAGTAATAAGTATCCTACCATATACTTTTCTTATTACACTAAGAAGGCAAATGTCCCTATGATTACCACACATTTCTTTTTTCCCTTTTCCTTTGTACAGGGAATAATTATGCCTGACTTCCAATCCTCCAGGACTCTACCTTTCTTCCAGGCTAATCTGCACATCTTCCACATCTATGCTATTACTATCTTTCCCACATGCTTAATTATTTCACTACACACTCCATCAATTCTTGGGGTTTTCCCCATATTGACTTTGTTTCCACAACTTCCATCCTACAAATCTCTTCCTTCTTTCTCACCTCCCTCCTTCTCCCAACCATTCTCCAGCCACTTAAACTCGCATTACTTTCGTTCTCTTTGTTTAACAGTTCCTTAAAGTGTTGTCTCCATCAGTTCACGTTCTCTCCCTTCTCCACCGTCAATCTACATAGCCTATTTATCTTTCACTCCCCTACAACTTGTTTATCACCCAGTCTAACTCTCTGTACCTCCTTCCAGAACTTTTTCTCAGAATTCCTCCACTTTCTACCCAAATTCCTTCCAAATTCCTCATCCACTCCCTTCATAGTCTCTCTTACTAATCTTTTCACCTCTCTTCCTTTCTACATATAATTCTCTTCCGTCTTTCAACTTTCTCCATGCCTCTGCCTCCCATCCACTCACTGTATGTGCTTCTATTTTGCATCACAGCTTGTCTCACCTCGTCATTCCACCATGCTGTTCCTTGCACCCCCTTTCGTCTTTTCTTCACCCAACACACCACCTCACATGCCGCACAAATTTCATCTGTGAATATGCTGCACCCACCTCCCACCTCCCCCATCTGCTGCAAATCATATTTACCCAATCGCTCCTCCACTCCTCTCTTATATTCTGCCTTTTTCCCATCCTCTTGCAACCTTTCTACCCTTCTTGTATGGACTACTTCCTCCTGTCCTTCCCTTCTTCTATTCCTCCATCGCACTTGAACCTTGACTTTCACTACCACAAAGTGGTGGTCAGAAAGTCCACTCCCCCAACCTCTGTATGCTCTTGCATCCATTAGATACCTTCTCATTCTGTCATCCACGCACACACAATCAATCTTTGCCCACTCAATCTTTGCCCACCATTCATTCAGTTCACTACCCACCCTTCTCATCACTTGCCACATATACCTGTGGATCATTTTGTGCCTAAATTGGGTATTGGCTATCATCAACCCCCTCCCCGCACAAGTGTCCACTATAGCACTGCCGTTCTCATCCACTTCTGCAGGAACACCACACTCACCTCCTACTCCATTCACCTTCACATTCCCTACTTTTCCATTTATATCTCAAGTAATTTCTCTCAGACTTTTCCATGCACACTTCCACATTTGCCCAGAACTCTTCTTTCACTCAGTTTGCACAGTCTTGCGTTGGCATATACACATACAATCGCCCACATTTGTATTCTCACAGTCCTTGAACCAACTGATCCATACTCTCTTATACAATATTCTCCTTCCATTTCTTGCACACAACAATACATACACCCTCATTTGCCCTCTCATTCTCACCTACTCCCATGCTTACACCCTATCCATACTCCCACTCTATCACACTGTCGCCTCTTCATTTAGTCTCAGTTAATCCACATATGTCCACTTTTGCACCCTCAAACATCTGGACAATCTCTCTCTCTCTCATTTCGTCATTCACACCCTATACATTCCATGTTGCAATCCGTACCGTCCTTTGTCCGGTCCGTGGTCGTCACCTGTTTATCTGTCCTGGTCTGAGGCTTGTTTGTATTTTTACTCGTCCCCGCCCCGGGGGGGGGGGGGCTTGGGGACGGGTATTTTTTCACTCGGTTTGTCTGTCTGTCTGTCTATTTACAACTTTACGCGAAAACTAGCGGTGCAGTTTTGACTAGAATTACAGGGATGATGGGCTATAACTTATTGATCACCTGCTTAAATTTGGGTCCAGATTGGGTCATGGCCCAGGCTGTAGGCCTCTAAAATGTAAAAAACAATTTTTTTTTCGCCATAACTCCATTCAAATTCGTCATATCGACATGAAACCAAAACCTAAATGTGCATCTTTCAAAACTGTATCCTGTAACACGTCTCATTACATCCGGGAGGCCACCTCCCAGTTAGCGGTAGGGGGGTCGGGTCTGAAATTTCAGATGGTCATACAATCGTCAGTTTTACCCTATTTACTCCAAATTTGATATGTGACATCTTTGACAAGATATCCTGTTGTGTTTATGCGTCAGCACTAAAATGACTTCCGAGGATGGGTTTGCTGTACCTTGGCACCGCTTCTTGATGAGCTGCTTTCCGGGGAGGGGCACTAACCCTCTGTCAACCCACTTGTTGACACACATGGAACACGTGTTGTTAGTTGTAAGATTACCAACCAGCGTACTAAATGGTTTCCTGGTTTATAGGATATCGTTTGGGTTGTCACTCAATGTTGAGTCACCATGAAGTAGAGTACTGCTACCGAGTGAGTGGATGATGGGCCCCCCCACCGACCACAATTTGCAATAAAGAACAAAGTTATTTGGCCAGATATTTGCGATGAATGCTTTATATCAGTGTTATAAAAATGCTTTATATCAGTGTTATCACGGAATCTTTTAAATGAAAAGAGGGTTTTGGTAATAAATTTAGAAGAATTTGGCTATGGATCGGTATGAATTTCAACTGATAATTTCGAAAGAAATCACGCCCCCCCCCTTAACCTTTTTTCATGATGCTGGATCTGGCCCTGTGCAAATTTGGTTTCGTAAGTAGGTATGAACATTTATAATGCGAAATATAGCAACACAAAAAAGTTGTTCAGAGGGGATCATTAGTGTGCCCAGTTCGGTCGCGGTGGTCAGGATGGTCAGGAAGAGGTGTGAACAATAACGGTGCAATTATGTTTCGTATTTAGAGAAGAACAACTGTTGTAATATGCTGTGGTGTACATGCACAAGATTTTTCAGACGGTTTAGTAACTGTCTCATAATTTAGGTCGCTTCTTTGTGGCGCTGGTGGACGGTGGTCGGGACTGAATAATGACAGTTCTATAATTATGAGCATGTAATGAAAGAAGAATGGTTATAAAGTGGACGAAAAGAAAATTGTAGACGGTATCATTACTCTCCCATGTTTAGATGAGATCAGTTATAATGCGAAATAAAAGTACAGTTAAAAATGTGCTGCAGACTTTATAGCCACTGTCCTGTCTATCTATCTATCTATTGCCAGACGCCCCAATCCTGCAAGGGGTGGCCACAAACAAATCGCCTTCATGTCGCCCTGTCCCTCGCCATTTCATCGCCCTGCTCCCAGTTCACACCCCCCTCTTTCATATACCTCTCCACTCCATCCCTCCATCTCATCCATGACCTCCCCCTCCCTCTCCCCCTCTCCACCTCACTCACATACTCTCCATCCTCTCCACATGGCCAAGCCACCTTAGGTAAAATCAGATATTAGCGTTTGCAGCAATCAGTGCTGTACCCTTTAAAAAACATCTCAGACCTCACTTTGACAACAAGATGTATATTCATAGTGACCCTGACTCTGGCTACCATATTGTCCTGGGCTTAGCATGCTTTAATACACATTCCTTTGCGATATGGTTTGCTTGTTGCACCTGAATGCAGCTAGCCCCTTATCCCATGAGAATACGTCTCCTAGTAAGCTGTGCAAGAAGGAACAAGACAATAATAGCACACACACACACACACACACACACACACACACACACAC
>JAGKTI010041145.1:0-10295 GCA_018397915.1 Birgus latro
TGGTGATGAGAATGTGGGGTTGAGTGTGGATATTGTTGGTTTAGGGGTAGTATGTATAATCAAGGGTTGGTGTGGTAAGGGGTAGTGACTGAGGTGTGGATGTGGAGGTTTAAGGGGTGGATGCGGGTGAGGGTGGTGGTTAAGAGTATGGGTGAGGATAATTACGATTTAGAGAAGTCCTTCATGAGCATGATTAAACTGTCTGGTGATCGAAAAAATAAAACAGAAAAAATAATCATGGTGAATGGAGTGATGGAATTTATTTTTATATTCTTTAGTTATATAGACTTTTCTTGAACTGAATTAAATCGTCCGGAGGCAGCCTAAGTAAGATCTACGAGGCGTCATTATACTGAAAGGATAAAGGCTAATGACAGATAATGGTGAAAAGGGTTAACTGTTGATGGGGAACTGTGGAAAGAGAGAATCATCTGGATCATCCCTCCATTTAGGTGACGGCTGTTTTTAGTTTATACTCTCTCATGAAAGATGAATTTATTGAGTGTTAACCCCTCGTAGTGAAATGGATAGGTACTGTCATTATCATTACCATCTTCAGTACGAAAATATCTTTCCTCTTTAGTTCTTGCTACCGTCAGAAGCTTTCTTCAGCTTCGGCCCCACATTTTTGTATTGCATGGGTTAGAAGCATTCCCCAGTAACTCCTTCTGTAAACTGACATATTTCACATTTTGAGTCTGAGCAATAAAAAGTTATCATATTGCACCGGAGAATTTCGTTTGTCATAACAGCATGTAGCTAATTGAATTACTGTCCAGGAAGTCTGACGTTTCCTGGGCTGTTCAGCCTCCAACTGTAAATGATTTTGACTGATACCTTAAAGCGAGGCTTTAGCTAGATGGCACTATCTCCATACTGGATAGCTGGACAGTGATGGATAGACTGAACCCGTTCCTGTTCACAGATGTTCTAGTCACGCCTGGGCTCTCTGCACTGCTGTTGGAGTATTTCACTGTTATGCGATGAGCCAGTCAGTTGACGTGCCGTCCATAGAGTCAGGGGACACGTAACAAGGGCCTCTGTGAACCTGGGGCAGCGCTAGGCACCCACCACTATCCTTGTTTGATCCATACTACCTTTCGCAGCTCTAAGGAAAGAGGACTGTGCTCAACTGTGCCGAGGGTAGACTCCAAAGAAGCAGGAAGTGGTAGGTTTGCTGTAGAAGTCTCCGGGCTCGTCTCTGGGGTTAGTTGGAGCGGCACTTTCCTTGGGGATCGTCACAGTAATAACACTGATACCCACGATATTGACGATAATAATGGTGGTGATAATACTGCTGACGATGATGTTTATGACGCAGAATATTTGCACGTATATTAACTACGTTTAATATCCGTGTCTCAGACTGGTACCATGTTCATTCGTTACTGTCGTGTCATGTATTCAGTCGGTGATATATATATGAAATGAAGCAAGGAAAAATACATTTTGTACATACCAAAAACGCTGACTCAGAGAGAGAGGGGGGGGGGGGAGAGGGGGGGGGGGGGAGGGGGGGGGGGGAGGGGGGGGGGGAGAGAGAGAGAGGGGGACTTACCTAAAGGGGGCAAACGCTTTCTTTTATATACTCTATCTCTCCCTCTCCGTGTTCTCGTGAGCAATATAGGTACCATGACAAAATCGCATTCACTTTATATCTCATATATTTCACTTCATCATTCTCTTGTGAATTATCACAACTTGTAAGCAGCCACATAACACGCACAAATAAGGTACAACAGAATCTTAACGTGTCGTATGCAGATATAAGGTGGTGGGCTACAAGGGACTAAAATTCTGTATTGTTGTGTATAATGTACTGGATCGTGAGAGATAATCAGCGCGCCATATGCAGAAACTGACTATACTCTTTCACGTTAACGTGGCCCAGATTTTTTCTTTTTTAAACTCATGTCACGTAACTCTGTGAAAGAATAAGATATGTCACGTAACTGTGAAAGAATAACATAGCACCACGGCTACATCCTTTCCATAGCTCTTCGTGTCTAGCACCATATTCTGGTGTTAATTTATTGTTACGTTTCCAGCATTCAAGACGGAGAGAACAATTTAATGCCAAGTTAGAGTAGAAAGGGTATTGTATAGAGGTGTTAGTGAGCCTCCTAACCTCATGAGAATGAGTATGGGAAAGGTGTTGGAGACCCCTCTAAAAATCCACGATTTAGCAAAGCACTGAATGTCTGCCTTAATGACTCTCATAAAGTCGATAGGCATAATACTCAGCCTTCATCTTGGTAAGCCTCCTAAATTCACGAGAGCACGTTCCTCTCGGCACGACGTGTCGGGGGGGAAAGTAAGGGGTCCTGGCGCCGCAGTCTGACATTTGGACAAACTGCAGCCGCATGAGTTCTGAATTATTAATCTGAAACATCACAATTCAAATGGACCAATGAGCGGCAACCCCAGCTTCACGCCACCAGGCCCCAGCGCCATAGAGTAGTCCGGCCCCCTCTCCTCCTCCCCCGATCCCCAGCCCCGCTACCTGAGGGAGAGGGGTGGAAAACAGTGAAATCGTACAATCTGCAAAATATGAGTGGAAGATTGGTCATAAAGTAGCTTTGGTGATTATATATGGCATTTTAAAAGAGAAATAAGTAATGTATGTTTCTTAATTGTCTATATACATCCCGTTCCCTAAGGTCCAGCAGCCCACTTACGTTTGATACATCTCTAAATGTTGCCACTTCGGCGCTAACACCCACCATCCATATTGAATACATAATTGGGCTGTCTCATACAAGATTGGTGTATTGCTGTTAGTGGGAGTGTTTTTACACGTCGGCGTGTCTTATGTTAGATCAGTAAAGTCTGGTTTTAACGAGTTTCAAATCCTTAAACTGTTCAACCTACCCAGTCGGGATTCGAATCTGCGTCCACGGAACGGCAGACAACCTGTCTACCTACTTGGCCACCGCCGAGTATTACACACACATGTAATATTCGTGTCAGACGGATAAGCGCGAGTGGAAACAAACCAGAAAGAATTCGACATAATCGCACCATTAATTAATTGGCGGAAACCATTCCATTTCGAGAATTACGGGTCAGTCTATAATAACGGTGTGAATGTAGCCGGTCAACGCGTGCAAAGTGAGGCATAGCTCACACTTACACAGAAAATAATATGTCTGAATTATGTGCACTTCTCAGTACGGACCGGCGTGGTGGATCACGATTTTCTGACATTCATAACAGAGGTGGAAGGTGGTGGCTGTGGTGGTTAGGGGACGGGGTAGGGTTGAAGAGGGGGGCGGGAATGGAAGGGAGATGCTTTATGCTGTCATTGGTGGAGGGTGGGTGGGGGTGGTAGAGGGTTAGTGTAGAGGTAGGGTCGGGTGCTGATGCTGGAAGTAACAATGCTGGATGTAGGTAAGGGTGGCCTGGAATAATTGGGATAGCACCGAGGGTTAGGTGGGTGGAAGCTAGAGTGAGGATGGGTGAGAGTGAGGGGGGGTGAGGGTGAGGGTGGATTAGGGTGAGGTGGGGGGAAGTGACGATGAGGGGGGGTGAGGGTGAGTGTATGTGAATAGGTGTGTGAATCTATGTGCGTTTTTTTCTTATCAGATGGATCTAGGATACTAGGGGCTTGAATGGTGAGTAAATGGGAGTATGGACCGTCCAACTGGGCAAACTTTGGTTAGTGTCTCTGTCACGTTTTCCCCGGCTCTCCGGACCCTTCCTCACCCCACCCTATGGTGGGAAGGGGGAAACGATGCTGCTGCTGCTGATGATGATGATGATGATGTTACCGCCATGATCTTGCCAGTAGGAAAGAAGTTAAATGGGTACGTAACGAACAGGATTTACGAGATTTGTTATATTCTTGTAGGTAAGTAGGTTGAAAGTTGAGATAATAAAAAAAATGATGAAATGTTCTTATTGCTGGGTTGTTGAGTGAAAAAATAGATAAGTAGGTAACTGACGAAAAGAACTCCAAGGTGCTATTAGGATTTTGAGGGTAGACAGGCAGGAAGAGGAGCCATGGTATAGTCTGGTGGTAGCGAGTTCGACTTGCGATGTACGTGTGGCCCCAGTCTATTCTTTTATTTACTCCAACGTACTCCAGTCTTAACATCAGGATCTTTGTCACCTAAGCAACTGCGCGACTGGGTCGTTGTAGCTAGTATGTGGGTAGCTCTGGTTAGGGTGAGGGTGGATGGAGGTGAGGGTGAAAATGAAGAGACCGCACAGTGGTGAAGTTGGCTTAGGGTGAGGATGTATATAGGTTAGCATGGGCGGTGGCGAGGGTGGCTAAGGGTGAGGGTGGAGTGGTATGTAGAAGAAACTGAATGAGGGTCAGTGGTGGTGGCGGTGAATGCCAGTGAATGATGGTGAGGATGGGTATTAGTAAGGCTAGATGAAGGTGACTGATAATATGCTATGATGAATGTGGTGGTAATGGTGTGGGGGTGATGGCAATGGTGTGGTAATGGTGTGGGGGTGATGGCAATGGTGGTGGTAATGATGTGAGGGGTAGTGGGAACGGAGGTGGCGGCGAGTGAAGGACGCTGGTAATGAGAGTTAAGTGTTATTGGAAGTGAGGGTGAGTGAAGGATATTAGTGATTAGGGTGAATGTGAAAGTGATTAGCAGTGAGAGTGAGTAAAGGATACTGGTGGTGAGGATAACTGGAAATGAGGGTAAGCTGGAGTGGATAAGAAACAGAGATAGTCGCTAACGTAATACAAGTAAAGAATTACTAGTGGGAGTGCTAAGAAATACAAGTATATCTAATTTTGAAGAAAATTGGTATTGGTATAAACAGGCACCAGTATCGTTATGTCAGGGATAAGAGGTGCTGGTGTTGGGGTGGTGTGAAGACTGGCGTATGGGAGAGTTAAGTACATATTGATGAAAATATTACATCAGCATCAACCCTCTTAGTACAGTGACTTTTTTAATCAGCTCTTTCCCCATGCTACCACCAGACGATTTAATTTAGCTTAGGAAAGGCCCCTCACCTTTGAGAAGATGGTGGAAACTGTGCCTGTTCCCTTCTTTACACGGGTTCTGAATAAAATCGTCTGACGGTAGCACGAAGAAGGGGTTAATAATGATGTTGAAGGGTATGGTATTGGTATCTTAAGGAAGGGCACTGGTACTGGGGTGGTGCGAGGACTGGGGTAGGAGGGAGCTGAGTACATATCGGTGGAAATAATGAACGATATTAAGTAGCCTTCTTGCCTTGATATTAGTGGTCGTGATGGCGGGATGGTGGGGGTGCTTGGCGTGAGTTATGGTGATGAGCTAATGATGGTGATGGAGGTGGTGGTAATAATGGTGGTGGTGGAGGTGGTGGTGATGGTGGTGGTGGTAATGGTGGAGGTGATAGTGGTGGTGATGGTGGTGGTATTGGTGGAGGTAATAGTGATGGTAGTGGTGGTGGTGGTGGTGAAGTAATGGTGTTTATGGTGCTGGTGGTGCTGGTAGTAATGGTAATGATGGTGGTGATAATATTGGTGGTGGTAGTAATGGTGGTGATTGTAGCACTACACAAAGTAGTGGTGATGGTGGCGCCGGTGATGATAATGGTGATGGTAGTGACGGTAGTGATAATGTCGATGATATTGGTGGTAGTAATGGTAGTGGTAATGAGAATAAGGTATTGGTGATTATGGTGGTGATAGTGAGGGTGGTGGTAATGATGTTGGTAGTGACAGCAAGAGTGGTAGTAACCGTGGTGATAGTGGTGGTTAACAGGAGTCATGGTGGTGGTTGTGGTGGTAGTGGTGGCGTTGGAGTGTTTACAGTGGTGATGGCAGCAATGATGATGGTGGCAGTGGTGGTGGCGGCAGTGATGTTGGTGTGGTAGCAGCGACGATGGTGGTGGTGGCAATGGTAGTGGCGACAATGATGGTGGTGGTGGTGGCAGAGGTGGCCGTAATAGTGATGGTGGTGGTAGTGGCACTCGAGGTTATCACTGTTAGCAGCTTGGTGGTGGTAGTCCAAGTCTTCTGATGGCAATTGTTGTGGTGAAGATGGTGATGACTGGCTCTAGGGGATAGCAGTGTTGGAAGCTTGGCAATGGAGGTGGTGGAAGTAAAGGAAGGATGGAAGACAACATTAGCTCTCTTACGTAAATATTTGTCAACAGGACGGAGGAGTAAACCCTTCAACTCGAGGACGTCCTCTTTTACTCTCAAGCTCCAGACGATTTTATTTAGCCCCCGAGAAACTATTTTAAAATGGAGAGGTTAAATATGGCTCTCATTAATCCCTTCACTACTAGAGCGTTCTTCTGCTTTAATTAACATTGTCCGGGAGCAGCAAGAGTGAAGCAGAAATGATGTCATCAGGCTAAAGTGGTTCGCATGCCTGTAATTAACTCTGGGAATCAAGGTCACAGTCATATTTTTTCCTCATCGTCCGTCCAATAACTATGTTAAAAACTGCGGTTCGTCTTCCCATTCTATATCCCAGTATTGACAATATGTTTGTGTGTTGTTGGGTTAGGATTTCACACACACACACACACACACACACACACACACACACACACACACACACACGGACAGTCGCAGTCAATGATCTCTTTACTCATGCAGGGTTCCGAACCAGTGAACCAGTTTCTAACCCTTCAGTTATTACTTACCTACAAAACAATTCATAATCATTTATGTTTAAAAGGACTGATACTATGATTATAGATGTCTTACATACAGTTACACATTAATTCGCTTTGCATTAACTAGTGTCATTCAGGGTACTGTTATAAACTGGCTTCAGACTTAATAATTTGAGATTAAAAATTTTCATGTATTCTTTGAGTATCACTAAGATGCTTATAAACAGACAGATTGATGAACAGATAGACAAATAGATAAGCAGATCAATAAATAAATATGCATGTATGTGTGTGTGTGTGTTTGTGTGAAGGTGCATGGTTGATTGTGATTGTGACTAGCTGTGTGAGGTGATGTGAGAGGTTTAGTATAGTGGTGTGTAAGCGATTGTGGTTGTGAATCAGTGAGTATGACAAAGTCTTAGTAGTATGAGGTAGTGGGTGACCGGATGGGTGTGTCTGGGTAAGACTGGAGTGTGTTAGTGAAATATGAGTGAAGGTTGTAGTGAGTGAGTGAATATCAGGTGAGTGTGGGGGTGACAGTGTGTATGGTGGTGAGAGAGAGAGTGAAGAATGATGAGTATTTTTTTGGGGGCCAAGGATGGTGGGTGATGGTTTGGGTGATTGTTATGGTTGTGAGTGGATGAATTTGGCAGAAACCTAGTGAACTTCGAATGGGCGCCGTTGTACCGTGTGTGATTTGGAAGAGGTTGGTGGCGGTGAACATATACTTAGTGCGTTGTATGGTGTGTGGTGAGGAAAGTGTGACTAATGATAATGTGGATGTGTGTGTGTGTGTGTGTGTGTGTGTGTGTGTGTGTGTGTGACTGCGAATTATGAGAAAATTTGTTGGAGTACAGATGATATACGAATATTCAGGTGAGTATGGTTGTGTGTGGCCTGTGGTGGTTACTGTTACTGTGTTTGGAGATGAATTTTGCTGAGTGTAGTGTTGTGGTTGCTACTATGGTGGTGTGTGGTGCAGTGGAGGTATATCGTGGTTGAGTGTGGTGGTGTGTGTACGAGAGTGGGTGTGTGCTGGTGACACGTGTAGGTGCGTGACCAAGACTCTTGGTGACCTCTGGCTCCAGGCAACATGTTCCACGCAATCCTCATGTTTTACTTTCCTATTACAAAACTCTGTGCATTGTTTGCTTAGATCAGTGTACAGTCACCGTCTGTAGTTCCTTTACACCATCTTGGAGCCAGGTTAGATATTGCAAAAATTAATGAGATGGGTTGGGTTTATAATGCCATGTTATTTTAATGTAAAAAGAAAACTGCACCTAAGTCTGCAAAAAGATATTGTCCCTTCCAAGAAAGATGATTAAATAAAATCTAAGTAAGATCCTCTTTTTGAAAATGTTGGGACACAATGAGTGCTAAAAGTGGTCATAGGCAGATGAAAATTTAAGGGACGCCGTTCGAGACCTGACTAATATGTACATAAAGAATTAAGAATACCTGCTGACTCTTACATCAGGGAGTTGAACAGAAAAAGTCTGAGAATGTGTAGCGAGACAGATGCAGCGCGCATACCGGAAATGGAAGTAGTTCCCTTACACCATCCAGAAAAGTTGGCTGATGGAAACTGCACATGTGCGTCTGATTGTGTTACCGTCTCCAGAACTAATGATATCTTGCTAAACTAAGTGACGTTCATCCTTAGGATTAGGGATCTCGCTGCATAGTTCGGCATCCCAGAAATATAAAGGTCTTGTTGGCCGGAACAGCACACGAACGTCTGATTGTCTGTGAGCGTCTGGCTTGTACACTCACATCAAACGGAAATAAAAACGTCTGCACCGGCCTTGTCTGATTGGTGAAAGTCTGGAGTGGCATTAGCTGATTGGTAAGACTATCTGATTGCATTTTTTCTGTTATTCTTGATATTAACAGACGATTTCATTCAGCTTAGGGAAGACATTTTGCAGCGCCGGGGTTAATGACGGCTATATCTAATCCCTCCAGTTTGTAAAGGTGAATAAAATAGTCTAGAGATATAAAAGATAAAATGAATATCACTGAATTGGAATTAAGCTAAACCTGACCCTCCTTGAAAAGACGAAGTGCCGAAACAGATTATAGTTTGGAAATTTGCTACCTGAGTATGTGCAGGTGTGAAGAGGAGTGATGGACTGCATGCAAGGCGGGATGCAAGACTGCGTGGAGATCCTTTCGTCGTGTCCAGCGTGCAGGTGACGTCGAAGAAAGAGGGAAAGAAAGAAAGCTAGAAAGAGAGAAAGCTAGAAAAGAAGAATGAAAGAAAGAAAGAAAAAAGACAAGAAAGAAAGGAAGAAAGGCAGCGTGACAAAGAAGACAGACAAACAGAACGACAAAGGCAGATAAACAGATGGGTATACCTAGAGGAACAGAGGGAGCGACAGACAAACGGGTACATAGATTAGTTGACGAATCGATGACTGTAATTGGTTGAGGATGAACTGATAGACTGGTTGCTGTTTTGACTGGTTAATAGACCAATATATAGACAGATTGACACAAAAATCATATCGTTTGAAGGTAAAATTCACGCAATAGATTTTAAGACGCCAAGTATTAAACAGAGACAGATAACCAGAGAATAGGATCGATAGACAGACAGGCAGACAGACAAACAGACAGATATATAGATAGAAAGACACACAGACAGACAGACAGATGTATAGACAGGTAGACAGACAGAGACTGGCATATTAACTGAAATAATCGCAGCAATTCAGGGCATAATTTCCTTTTACGATCAAATTATAGTCTCACGCTCCAGACAGACGGACACACGGACGAATGGACAAACAGGCAGACGACTGGTAGATGATGTGGTTAATAAGTATATATTAAGACAGACAAGAGATAGATAGATAGAGAGAAAGAACTATATATAGATTAGATATATAGATAGATAGATTTGTAGACAGACATAAGACTGGTCGGTAGATAACCTTAAACAAGCGCCATAATTCATGGAATAAAATCTGCTAAATGTTTAAAGTAAAATCTCAAGTGCCAGACAGACGGACAGACAGAGAGATGGACAGAGGGGAGGACAGAAAAAGAGAGCAGAGAGAGAGAGAGAGAGAGAGAGGGGGGGGGGTCAAGGTTACATCATCACCGCCAACTTCTCGGGCTTCCTGCGTTGAGCCCCACCACATTAATACACCCCTTTGATAATAATGCAGAATACACCCCTTCGTTGATAATAAAACACAATACACCCCTTCATTAATAATACAGAATAAACACCATAGATAATAATACACTCTTGAACAACAGTATACCCAAGTACGACAATGCAAACAAGAACAATACAACCGTCGACAACAGTACAGAAGTTGGCAATAATACAACCATCTTCATACTACATACAAAAATACAGTCATGGGCAAAATACAATGGAGGCAACTTTAATACCTGTTTGAAAATTCTCTTAAAACTTATATTTGATTAACGCTGAGGAAATCCCCCGTCTACCCACTCAAAGGAATTATTTTTCATTTATTTATTTATTTTATTTACGTGACCCTGACAGTTTATGTATTCAGGGTGATCTCCCCTCAGAGCGGTAGCAACTTCATTTAGCCACACAGTTAATACTAGAGTATTTATTTTGGGTAACCTTATGTATACATGCTTTAATACATACAAAATCTATCTGTCTGCCTGTCAGTATCCATATTTCTCTCTCTCTCTCTCTCTCTCTCTCTCTCTCTCTC
>JAGKTI010041146.1:0-10294 GCA_018397915.1 Birgus latro
ATAGAGTATGTTAAAACCTAACATAATGTGGTGTAACTATATGCTCCACTCCTATGGTTGGGGGCATCCATATAAAGATGATATCTTTTTTAGGTGCTTCTCAGCAACTGCTGCCACCAGCTGAGGGTTAAACACCTCTGTAGTGGAGGTCTCAAAGCCACCTTGCCTCTTCAGACCTCCACTGTAGTGGTGTTTAACTGACTCATTGGTATACTGTAATTTGGAATTCTGCATATATTTCTTAGTCATTCTGGCTGCATTGGCTTAATTGGCCTGGTACACCCATCGCAGTAGGTCAGGATGTGAAAATCCAGAAGGAAACATCACAATATGTTGTGCTGTCATATCTTTTGACCTGCATTGGCAAGGTGGCTATGAGGCTTCCACTATAGATGTGTTTAACTGATCCAAAGGCAAATGGTGAGTGTAGACTTTATATTGTGTACTTAGTGGCAATTATCACATTTCCTTTGTGTGTTTGATCCAAAAAGTATTTAACATTTTAGAAAGCTATTAATTTAGTATTCATAGTACAGAAATTTATGTATTTCAGGTAATTAATCACCCCAAGAACAAATCCATCTGCTATCATCCATCCATCCTCCCCCGGCACCGTGGAGCTTCTTCCATTAATTGGTAATGTGCACCTCTGTTGTTTTGGGTACAGTAGCAAAGGAAGTGGAACGGTAGAGTTATGTAATTACGGAATTGAACCAGGCATATGAAAGTTATTACAGTAAACCCATGGTAAATAGAACCTTGACAACCCAAATTTCAGATACAATGATCACCTGAATCATATAGATACAGAACAAATTTTACATAAGCTGAACAAAGGACTGGTGTAACGGGGTGACACTGCGGCTGACCAGACGACCGTGTGAGCGACAGTAAATGAATACAGTAATCACTCTATTATCGGGACGCCCAATATTCGGACACCCCATTGTCTGGACATTGTTGGCTTGAGTGTTCAGAATTAAAAAATGCCCTAAAAATGTAAAAAAACCCAAAAAACATCTGATTTTTTAAAACCCGTAAGTTTGAATTTGGCGTGTGGCGCCGAACAGCTGTGTTTCCACGCCCTTCTTTCGCTCCCCAGGCTCCCGTTCCCCTCCCCCCAGTTCTCTCTCAACTACCATCATGAATAAACAATTGTCAGGATGGCTGGCGCTAGTGCTCATTTTTGTTTTAACAGTCATAATTCACACTGCTAAGGATTAAGTGCAGCTCAACACTGGATTACTGTACAGTACATGCTTCAAGAGCATTTTCACCACTGTCAGAGCCTTAGAGGTGGGGCATTCTTCGTAACAACCACCACCGACTTGTAAGTACACTGTCAACTGCCAAATATTTTCCATACTCATCTCTAAATCCTCATTCTCTGGTTACATTTTGTTTATTTCATGCTTTGTGTCCCGTATTTGAGTGCATAAGCTGTGAAGAGGGTGATTTTCTTAGTGATTTTCATGTCCGATACTTAATTTCACTATGCTGTCAGCTGGTGAACATTTTTGCTGTACTCACCTCTAAATCATCATTTTCTTGTTACATTTTATTTATTTCATGCTTTATGTCCCATATTTGAATGCATAAGCTGTGAAATAGGTGATTTTCATAGTGTTTTTCATGTCCAATACTTACTTTCACTCTTCTGTCAACTGATGAATATTTTTGCCAAACTCACCTCTAAATCATCATTTTCTGGTTACATTTGATTTATTTCATGCTTTGTGTCCCATATTTGAGTGCATAAGCTGTGAAATAGGTGATTTGCATAGTGATTTTCATGTCCGATACCTATTTTCACTGTGCTATCAACTGATGAACATTTTTGCCATACTCACCTCTAAATCATCATTTTCTGGTTAAATTTCAATTAATTCATGCTTTGTGTCCATTTTTTATGTGAATAGGGTCTTAAGTGCTGTGCATGTCCAGTAGAGAGGTAGGTAGGTGGTTTTCTGAGTTAAGTTTGGTTAGGGTCCTAAAGTACCGGTGCGGGAGCTTCAGGGTCAGTATCCAGACAGAACCAGTTTGTGGACATGCCTTTGGCTCCATTACATCGGATAATGGAAGGATTACTGTATTAATTTCTTACACTGTATACTGTATTGCATTTTCTGGAGGACAGTGTACTATTGATTGAAAATACAGCCACTGCTCACATAACGCAGCAATATTGTACCCTGAAGCACCCGTTTTATGAGAATTCCGCATTATAGGGCCATATGTTTACATGTTAAAGGGTTTCATGTACCCAAGCTAGCCCTAAGGTCACTTTTTTTTTTTTTTTTCCCTCAGGACATTTACCTACCTAATAAAGACTTCATTACATGCGAACACTGGAGGATTCCTTACCTTGAAAGGAAGAGGTTGTGGACTTGCTGAGGGAAGGTGGAGTGGGGTTCCATGGCCCAAAAATAGAACAGAAATCACACAGAGCACATGGACAGCCAGAGCAAGGGGAGAGGGTAGGCTCAGCTGGGGCAGGAATGCTCTGTGGACCGTGACGACACCCTGCGCAGACACGTGACAGCCATACAGTATGTCATAGGCTGATGCAGCCCATGCTGTGACCATCACTGGGCGCGTTATTTCTGTTCCCACCACGTTATGACCTTAACCGTGTTATGACTGAATCATAATTTGGGGTCTCTGGCCACGTTATGTCTATCATCGCCGCGTAGTACAGTGTTAAAAAAAATGGGCTGCTCCCTCCACCTGCGTTATGTCTGTCATTTTCGCATTGTGACTATATTTTGGTGCCATATTTTGCCTTCTGTGTTATGAGTTGCATGCTATAGGATCGTGCAGTATGCGAGTGGTGGCTGTACAGTAAGGTCAGGATGTAATGCAGTTTTTTCCTTCTGTACACCTATGTATTTTTTTTTTTTCAGAACCAGAGTAGTTTGAATATTTTCTTATATCCATCTATCCATCCATCATCCAATCGTATGTTGCCCCATGAGCAACGTAGGAGCCCGGGGCTAGACAAGTTGGACTGAACGTTTAAGATGAGAGTGACCAGCCCCACTCATCCCTGTGTGGCATTATGTGAGTAATACACTCCAACCACTCCTTGGATATAAACCTGCACTGGTTCAATCCAAGTGGAGCGCCTTAATTACTCACTAAATGACCAGGCACCATAATTTGGTTATATGGTTACTACCCAGCATGGTAAATGGTTTCCTGGTGTACAGGATACCGTTTGGTTTGTTACTTGGTGTATAGTCACTCGTAGGCAGAAGGAAGAGGAAAGAATGAAGGAAAGAAAGACAGAACATTGAGTGTAAAGTCATCTGTAGGCAGAAGGAAGAGGAAAGGGAGAAGGAAAGGAAGACAGAAGAGGAAGGAAGGAAGAGAGGAAAGGGCTCACACCCAAAGCACCACTACATCGAGTGAGTGGATGATGGGCGCCCCTACCTACCACTACCTTTGTGAAATCGGCAGGAAATATCTGTCTATCTGTTGCCAGATGATTTTACCCCGTAAAGGGTGGCCACAAGCAAATCGCCACCATGTTGCCCTATCCCCTGCCATTTCACTGCCCTCCCTCCAGCTCACACCTCCCTCTCTGAGTTAACAGTCACTATTACTTTCGACCTGTGATGTCCTGTGGATCACTGAGGGTTCCTGTTAGTTAAGTGACCACCATCGGGATTTGTTTTTAATGTACCAAGGGTCACTGATTCAGGAGGAAACTTGTGTGATTTTCCCACATGGGAAAGTTCTTTGTCTCAATGGAGTGAAAGGAGCTGGGGCCTGATTGACTGCTTCCTACCTTAATTGCACCAGGCAAGTCTGCCACAGCACCCCTGAATACCCACAGTGTGCACTGTGCTATTTCCACGGTCTGTCTGTAGATGCCTTGTTAACTCATCGTACCCGTACATAATGTCATGCCTAAGTTATTTGTTATTTAACTGTTCATTTTACTCTACCATTTTCAGGTTATTCAAACTGGTAGCTTATGGATAAAGTATTATAGAATGTAACTTTTCCTTTTCAGTCTTTCCTATGAAATTTCCAAGTCAGTTTTTCCCTGTTGCATGGTGGTTTTTCCCACTTTTTCCTGTCAGGTTTAACTGGAGGGTTTGGAGGTGGGGGGAGCCTTCTTGCTTGACCATCTTTATCCTTCAGCATGTAGAATCAGATCTCATAGTCATAGTGTACTCTGTAACAAACAGCCTTGATAGGACCTTAAGGTCTGCTGCTGTTTGCTTTCCTTTTTACTCCTTTGTACTCATCCTTGGCCCCCCCTTCACTCTCCCCTCTCTCCACCTCACTCACATAAACTCTTCTTGTTAGTCTCTCACTCTCCATCCTGTCCACACAGTCAAACCACCTCAGTGTATTTCTCAGCGCTTTCTGTCACATCTACATCCCCACCACAACGCTTCTTCACATCTTCATTTGTCAGTCTGTCTCTACATGTAACTCCACATGATCCTCTCAGGTAACTCATTTCCACTGTTCTCACTCTTGACTTGTGTCCTTCCAACAAGGTCCAAGCTTCACTTCCATACATTAGAGTTGGTATCACAATACGGTTGTGCAGTGAATATTTTTTGCGTCCATGCTCACTTCCTTATTTCTTATTACTGCTTTGAACAAAGCAACAACCTTTCTTCTTTGTTGTACCCTTTAAAGCACTTTTATCCTTCAAACTTCCATCCTTACTCATCACACTACCCAAGTACCCTTCTCCCCCACTATTCGACAGGGGTGCGTTCCATAAAAAGTGGTTGAATAACGAATTGGTTGAATAACGAACCATCTTTCCCATAAGATTGTTTAGAAGGATTAGGTTCCTGACCACCTTCGTCATTCAAAAAATATTCAATAAATACCGCTAAATATTAACAAAAGTGACAAAGGGATTTGAGCTGTTTTCTTATAGACCTATATCTTCAAGGAAAATTATTTTAATACTACATACGGTACATTTCAGATGATTGACATTTTATTTTTGATAAAACAAATATTGGAGAACAAACAAAATCTACTTAGCAAAAATAAAGAAAACTGCCTGAAGGCCTTCGATAGCGTGTTTACTGCCAACCCTGCCAACTGGACATGACATCACCACACCAAACAAACTCAAATGTATACAATTTAAAACCATAAATAGCAGTGGAAGCCTAACTAGAAGTGCTGAAACCTAACTGGGGGGCTTCACCCCCAGGACCCCCACAGTGATTGTAACCCACCCAACCTAGTGCAAACTAATATGTGCATTACGTAACACTGGCGCCAAAACAGTATCATGCGTTAAGAGTGATCGTTAATCATTGGCGCAACCATCACCTGACCATGCAGTGGCAAAACACTCACACAGGTTGTTGAGCGCATGACTGCGCTTGACAGGGGTAATAGTAGGGGTCATGGGTGGAGCCATGGTTGTGCTCTAACATTCCACGTAGTCAGATAGAAATGCAGACAGATGAAGAGACTCAGGCAACCGATCAGCAGGGCAGAGCGCAGGAGACCAAGGCAGCTCATCCGGTCTGTCTGGTGGCATGCGGTTTGAATTGTCAAAATGGCGGGGATGACCATGTTCAGCAATGAAAAAGGGTATATATTGATTTATAAATGTCGAAACAACTAATTATCGAATACCATTTGGTCGAAAACGGGGGCTTAGTATACTGAAATGCCTCGCATTTTCCATTTCCTCATCATCCGACCTCGCTGTACAATCAGTGACTTCATTTCTCTTGAAGACCATAACTTCACTCTTCCCTACATTCACCTTTAGTTTCCATTTCTTACATACTCTCCCAACTCATTCACTAAGCCATGCAGTTCCCCTTTGTCTTCCCTTAATACAGTATCATCTGCAAACAACAGTATAGGAAGTTTCCAAATGCTGCCCTCTCATTAGGATCACTCCAGCATCCACTGACCTACCTTGTATCTCCACAACCCCATCCATATACAGAGTGAACAACCTTGGAGACATGACACATTCCTGTGTCAGTGCAACACTGAAATAGAAGAATTCACTCAGCTCATTATCCACACATTGCAGCCTTGGTGTAGTTGGTGTAGTTAGGGTGGACATAGCATAGTTATTTGCAGTGTTATATATTTGTTTGTGCATCTTAGTTAATGTAGATGTATAATAATGACATGCAGTATTCTATCATTGTTTTTAGGACTTTGATGTGCGGTGACAAGCGTGGGGGGTTCTCAGTATTCTGGGCTGATGACGGATTGGACACTGGCCCCATCCTGCTGCAGCGTGAGGTGGATATAGATCCCAATGACACTGTGGACACACTTTACAACCGATTTATGTACCCAGAGGGCATCAAGGCCATGGTAGGCTACTCTGTAGTTCGTCCACTAATATGGTGGAGATTTCTTCCATGCAGATTTCCTATACTTCATTTTGGTCGAAAGCATTAGGAAAAATACACTGAGGTGGTTTGGCCATTTGGAGAGGATGGAGAATGAGAGACTAATGAGGAGAGTGTGAGTGAGTGAGGTGGAGGGGGGGAGTGGGAGAGGGAGATGGAGGGAGGTAATGGGGAGGTATACGAGAGAGGGGGGTGTAAGCTGGGGAGAGGCCATTGAAGTGGCATGGGACAGGGCAACATGGAGGCGATTTGTTTGTGGCCAGCCCTTATGAGATTAAGGCATCTAGCAATAGGTAGAGAGATAGATAGATTTCTTATTGGAAGAATCAGACTACTAATGCTGCACATTTTTTCCACTGCAGTTCCTCATGACTAGCCTATAGTTTGACCACCTCAACCACATTGCTAAGATTTTTTTTTTTTTTTTTCCTTCAGGAAATATTATTTGGTTTGTGGGAGACCTTTCCAGCTGGAGAAGTTGATACTTTCCAGCTGGAGAGGTTGAGATAGTCGTCATTAACCCCTTCATTACTAGGAGGATGCATCCTAAGATAGAGGAAGTCATTTGACAGTACCAAGAGTAAATTCTACATTGTCATTGTACTGAAGGGGTTAACTTGGTGGAGATAAGTGATCAATACAGAAATGATGTAAAGAATTGCCACAGGGCAGGGAGAGATACAAGATGGATAAATGAAGAGGGAGAGGTTGGGGCAGATTTAGAGTTAGGATGGAAGTTTGTAGGCACCTGTTGCCTTCAGAGGTCTCTCCTAAACTGAATAAAATAATCTGGAATTACTTACACTAAAACAAAAGACACATTCATGGCCTGAAGGGTTTAAAGAGAGAGGCTGATAAGGATGAGAACTGAGAGTATATTGTAGCACTGTGGGAATATTGTATAAGAAAAAGGGTATGGTACTTGTTAAGGTATGAGTGAGGTTGGTCTGATGTCTACCAGTCAGCGGAGAGGATATGTTTACAGTACTGTACTTGCATATGTGGCAATTAACCTCATACTTTTAGTGACAGACTTTGTCCATTTTACATTTTATTCTTGATACTGCTAGACATTTTACTAGCTTATGAATGCTCAGTAGTTGTAAAGAGGTTGATGAAGGGGGCACTTTATCACACTAGTTAAATATCACCTTAGCTGAATAAAATCATCTGGTGGCAGGAAGAATAAGATACTAGTGACTCCCAGATTGAAGGGCTGAATCATTTAAGTTAATGGGAGTGGGTAGAATTTATGGATGAATGTTGAGGTATGGTTGTGAGGAGGTATTCACAAATTATGCATTCCATTGTGGGATGCTGGATAACTACCAAAACAGTAGATAAGGGCAGTTATACTTCCTTTCTGTGATTACAAAAAGAAGGAGAACTAGGAGAAGTGTAAAATTCATAGCAGGATCATTGTGTTGAGAACATAAGGGAAAGTATATGATAGGGTACTTGTAAGTGGATGTGAGGTAATACAGAAGATGAGACAGGTAAGGGAAAAGGGTGCATTTGGAGAAGGTACGAAGATGAGACAGGTAAGGGAAAAGGGTGCATTTGGAGAAGGTAAGGAGTGTAAAGATCAATTTTACAATAAGGAAATTAATCCTCTGAATATGGTGATGTATTTTATTGGTTTATTCTAGCTGTTAAACCATTTTATTGATCACAGTACAGTACAGTTGTAGTGAAGGGGTCATTCAAAGCTTTATCAGACCCCCTCATTCATAAAGCCTTCCTACATTAAATAAAACTGTTGAAGTAGCAAGAATTAAGTAACAAATACTTCATCAGACTGAAGGTGATCCATTGCCTTAAAGCATTGTTGCTGCTCTTTTAAAGTGATTATTTTGTAATTCATTCATTCATTCATCCAATCCAGTGGGTAAAATCTGTCTATGGGACTGGTTGGTAAGGTATTATATAAGGGCCCTAGTAAATTAGATAAATAAGGATCTTGTATAGCTCCATTGCTGCCTACAAAGCTGATTTGCCAGTTCCCCCACTTTACACTACAATACTAGTTATTTGGTAAAAAGTTGTGTTAATTTGGAACACATTCCAGGCCACTGCTTCTGTAGCACTCAGAACCATAAAACATTTGCTATGCTAAAGCGTTTTTTCTGTAAATACCTGTAAATGTGTGTAGTGGTAGTGTTGACAGAACACTCAGAAGGTCAGTTCATTGGAATATCATAACAAAGAGAGCTTCTTGTATGCATTTGTGTGCTGAAGGTTGTTGTTTTTTGTCTGAACATGACAATTTTGTTTCGCTAATCATCAGTGGACTGAGTGTGATAATGTATGTGAAGTGCACATAGAAAAAAAAAAAATGATAATCTAGTCTTCTGTTTCTTAAAAGTGCCAGTTCTTCCATTGGGAATTTGCTAGTGCTAGACATACACATATATATTATTTTTACAATTACAAGAATTGTGACATCTCTCATATACAATACAAAATTCGTAAGTAAAAAAAAATGTGAAAGTAGTAATAATTAAACCCAATAATTATCTGTCATTGTACCTCTCTCCAGGTCGTAGCATTTGAAAAGAGAAAGGCTTTCAGCTGTCTTTTAAAGGATTCAGCAGAAGAGAGTTGTCTCATGGACAACAGCAATATATTATATAATCTAGGGGCTCTAACACAAAAGAACAATCAGAGAAAGGTGACTAGTGAATGGCTCCAGGCTCTTCAAGACACAAGGAATCATCACTACACAACATCACGCCTGGGCATGTCACTGGGAATTTCAACAATTCATTTAGATACATTGGTTCACCAAACTTAAGAACCTTGAATGTAATAAGACGCGATTTAAATTTAGTTCTAGCCTTTACTGGTAACCAATGCAGCTCAATTAGGAACGAGGTAGTTGAGGTTCTTGGGGGGAGACCAACGATAAGCTTTGCTGTCCTGTTCAACACAAACTGAACATATGTTAATAAATTATTTTGAAGACCAGTCCTTAGTGAACTACAATAATTGACACAAGACAAGACCACTGCATGCACCATTGTTAAGAGGCAACGTCTATTCGGGAATTTTCTTTCAGAGTACTGTACTGATTTCTGATATGCAGGTTAGATCCGCTAACAACTTTATTAATATTTTCTTTGTAATTTAACTTTGAACTAAAATAAATACCCAGCTTTCAAACAGAACTAACTGGATGAATGTGTGAGACACCAGTGTTCAAAGCTAGGCATTATCAGTGTCATCATCCCTTCTCGTTTCTCTGATGATGATGATCTCAGTTTTACAATCATTCAGCGTAATTCCTACTCGCCATCTAAGTCTTTAATGACAGAAAATAGAGATTCAGGCTTAGTCTTGATATCATTATTATATGACACCTTAACATAGAGCTGAGTGACATCTATCTACTACTGTCTGCTGCCAGACACCCTAATCCCGTAAAGGGTGGCCACAAACAAATCGCCTCTACGTCACTCTGTCCCCAGCCATTTCATTGCCCAGCTCCCAGCTCACACCCCCCTCACTCATATACCTCTCCACTCCATCCCTCCATCTCATCCTTGGCCTCCCCCTCCCTCTCCCCCCCTCCACTTCACTCACATACACTTTCCTCGTCAGTCTCTCATTCTCCATCTTCTCCATGTGGCCAAACCACCTTAATGTGTTACTCCTAACGCTTCCTATCACATCCACAACCACACTACAGCGCTCCTTCACTTTCTCATTTGTCAGTCTGTCTCTCCATGTGACTCTACACATGCTCCTCTCAAATTACTCATTTCCATTACTGTCACTTTTGACTTCTGTCCCTCCAGCAGGGTCCTGGCTTCACTTCCATACATTAGAGTTGGTATCACAATATTGTCATGTAGCAGCTTTTTAACTTCCATGCTCACTTCCCTATTTCTCATCACTGCTTTCAAGGATCCAGCAACCTTTCT
>JAGKTI010041147.1:0-10294 GCA_018397915.1 Birgus latro
AATGGGGTGTTCGCCTTTTTGGCCCAGCAACGCCCGGTACCCCTTCAGACCAACTTTTTTTGCATAAACACTCACATTACCTCCAGTCCAGACATAGGATAAGTCAGGTTGACCTCCGAGATCATTTAAGGTCACTGGTCGGACGTCATTTGAGGTCACTGGTACTACATGCTCATAAAACTGGTCCCAGCAGCCCAATTTCTGGCATGGAGACTCACATGACCTCCAATTCGGACATAGGCTATGTGAGATTGGCCACTGAGGTCATTTGAGGTCACTGGCAGGATGTCATTGGAGGTCACCGGTAATAGTAAACAAGTGCGCGCAAATACTGTGCATTAGTCTGCGAAAGCTAAAATAGAAAGTTCCTGGACCTCTTATATTCCCTCTTCATATGCATAAGAGGTACATGGTCTTTCTGTAGTAAAAAGAAAGATTGGATCAGAACAAATTGGATTAGAAGGTTCGCCTTTTTACCTGGGAAGCATTGGGTACCCCCCCTAGTACATATGTTGTTATGTCTCCATCCCACTCTGCCACAGGCTCCAACAGCAGTAGTTCACTATAGGAAGGACGTTGCCCAGTGAGTTGTTCTTCCTAATGGTCAGCCTTTCAGTGTACAGCACACAACATCAGTTGAGGTGAAAATAAACACTGGCTAATAAAGTTCACTGTCTTTATTTTCCAAAAATTACACTTCATGCTTTCCAACTTCACTATTTTCACCGTACCGAAGATATACAAAACTTCACTAACTGCAATTACACTTCACTGTTTCCCAACACTTCACTATTTTTACAAGTACCGAAAAAATACAAACTCCACTGCACTGTCACTGAACTACACTCAAACTGCACTGAAAACTCACTGAACTTCCTTTGGTCTCTTCCCCATCCTTATATAAGCTTGCACTGTTCTTGAATGACCTACACTTCTCCACATTTCTGGTGTATTCCAGAAAGAGAGCATCGGTTACAACACTTACCAACTTAGAGACAATCGAAATGTGCCAGAATTTTCCTACACTACATAACACTATAAATGATTCAGCATACAAACTTAAACTGAATTACATAATTTAATAAACAATTACATAAATAAAACATTATTGAGAAAAGGAGCACAAAAATTAATGTACAACTTACAAAATAACAAACAGCAGGCAAACTGGCAACTCTGACTGGTACCAGAACTACCCTAAACATTGGGAATCAGTGAGAAACTTCTAGACTACCTAACTACCAAATTCCGCTTCTTAACACTACCCTCTCCCTAGACTTTCGACGTCCAGATATTACTACACAATACATACAAACATAAACTTTAATCATAATGAAACAGAAAGAACTTAATGGATAACTACAGGCAAAGAATGAAGAAATCAAAGAACAGTTGCAAGCAGAGAGGGAACAGCTTCAAGAGGCATTACAGGAGCAACAGAGGGAAGTACAATTGAGGGTGCAAGGACAGCTAGATGCTTTCATGAGGGAAATGAAGGAAGAACAGGAACAATTGAAGGAGGAGTGAGCCACAGCAGCAGAATTATGAGGTAAGCAATAAAGTGACCAAGTACAAACAGCATGCAGAGGACCAGTTGAAGTCAGTTAGTGAGGAAATAGTGACGGAGTGCAAATAGTATTTGGACAACCAGCTGAAGATCAGTTAGAGAATAGTGTTGGAGTGCAGACAGCATGTAGATAACCAGTTGATGCATATAGTCGACCATGTGAAGATAATTAGTGAGAAAATTGAGGCTGTAGAGAAAATAAATATGTCACTGCTGAACCTCATGTTAGTGTACAGGGAGCAAATGAAAGGAATGAACAGTCTGTGGTGAAACTTGATGGATCCCAAGCATCTATAGGTAGCATTACAGGGTTGAATAATCAGAAAGCAGAAGTTTTAAGTCCAGGCCTTAATTATGAGGCCCCAGTTTTTAGGCCCCAAACCAGTGAAGTGCATGGCTATAATGGGGGTCCAGTTAAAAAGAAACCTTAGGATTTTGATAGCAGAGTATCTTGGGAAGCTTACTGTGCGTAGTCTGAGTTACTTGCTGATCAGAATGGTTGGGATGATAGGCAGAGGACTGTGCAGCTTGCTACTAGCCTTAAGGGTGCCACAATGGAAATTCTGGGCCAGATGTCAGTAGAGGAGAGCAACAGTTATCAGTCCTTAGTAGAAGTGCTGGAGTGCAGATGGGGGACCATGTACCAGAATGAGGTTTACAGGTCAAGATTCCTGAGCCATGTACAGGTTCGAGGCGAATCCCTACAGCAGCTTGCTCATAATGACCTGGAGAGTATGGCATACAAGGCATACCCTGGAGCAGACCTAACCTGTTGGCTCTTCTTCAGAGGGATCAGTTCATCAATACTCTTTATAGTGTAAAGTTGAAAGTGCAAGTGAAGCAGGCACAACCCAGAAGCATGCAAGAAGCACTAGCCAGTGCACTAGAATTTGAGTCCTATATAAGGTCCAGTACATCCACTTTTCAAGCAGGTTGTAGTGCTGGATTCAAGGCAAGATAGGGCCAGGTACATGAAGCAGAAAAATTTGTATGAAGTTGCTGGTACTGTTAAAAGCCAGGACACAGAAAAGAGGACTGCTACAAGTGGAAGAAGGAACAGGAGAAGACCGGAGGAGGTTGTTGGCTCTGCGGGAAGCTGGGACACAAGAAGGTGGATTGTTACAAATGGAAGAAGAAGCAAGAATGGAACAGTGCAAGGAAACCCACAATTGCAACAAACTGGTGTTGGACATGTAGTGAGGTGGGAAACTTCGGCTATGAAGGTCCAGATGAGAAGGATGAAGGTAAATTAGTGAAGGCTGGTGATGAGAGGCAACAACAAGCCAGTTTTTCCCAAGAAGCCGCACCACTGAGGAAATGCAGAAGAACCATGATGAATAGTGTGCGAGAAGAGGGAAGAACAGATGGGAAGCTGTGTAGTAAAAAAGGTTATAGCAAGAAATGCAGCCACACTGCAGTGACAGGGCCACCGTCAGATGCAGAAGTTCTGAAGAGGATGTAGATTTACAGCCAGTGCTAGAGTGGCTGCAGCAGAGTACAGTGCGACCATCATGGGAAGAAGTTTCCAGGTTCAGCCCTGCAACCAAGAGCTACTGTAGTCAGTGGGACCTTCTTCGTTTAAACAACAGACTACTGGAGCGTCAGTGGGAGATACCTGATGGCCTCAGCACGCATTGGCAACTGGTGGTTCCGAAGAAAATGAGGTCTGGGGCTTGGATGAGTCTCATAACCAGATCATTAGTGGACACCTGGGAGTGAAGAAAAAGCCAGCTGCGACAGAGGTTCTACTGGATTGGCATGCGCCACAATGTTGACGAGTGGTGCCAGGCCTGTGCTATATGCTGTGCTAAGAAGGGACCCAAGAAATGTGGTTGCACCCCTCTTCAGCTGTACGAGGTGGGTGCACTGATGGAAAGAGTCCTGGTGGACATCGCTGGACCTGTGCCACTGAATGTGTCGCCATGGACTACTTTACAAAGTGGACAGAAGCCTATGCCATCCCTGATCAAGAGGCTGCGACTGTGGCTCAGGTGTTGGTTGACCAGTTTTTCTGTCGTTTTGGGATGCCACAGGAGCTACATTCAGACCATAGTAGCAACTCTGAGTCTGCTATGCTCCGTGAATGCTGCAAGTTATTGGGGATCAAGAAGACCAGGACGACCCCACTTAGGCCACAGTCAAATGGGATGGTGGAGAAATTCAACTGGACCATAGGACAAGAACTAGCCAAGTACTGCATAGACGGAGAAACGGAATGGGACCAGAAATTACCTGCACTGTTGATGGCATATTGGACTGAATCCCATGAGTCTACTGGCTACACCCCTGCAAAACTGATGTTGGGCCACGAGTTACACTTACCGTTTGACCTGTTAATGGGAAGACCATGTGGTGAAGAGCTGCTTACAGACACCTCCAGCTATGCAAAGCATCTTCAGGAAAGGCTGGCTGAGGTACATCATCATGAGCAAGGAGCCCTTAAGTTTTCAGGAGAAGTGATGAAGTGCAAGTATAATTCCAAGGCAAGTAAGGTGGGCTTCAAGGCAGGTGACCAACTTTAGTTATACAATCCTCAGCGAAAGAAGGGACAGTCACCGAAGCTGCAGAGCCCATGGGACGGGCTTTACTCTGTGTTGACCTGCCTATTAGACGTATTGGATTCAGGGAGGCAGGAAGTCTCGGCCAAAGTCGGCCAAAGGTGGTACACATGAACCGTCTGTGGCGGTACCATGGGCCATGACAGTACAGCTGGAACATCTCCGAGTAATCGTGCTCTCCCGCAACCGAGGATGCTGAGGAGGACAAAGGAGCTAAAGTGCAAGAGGATGGTGACAGTTTCCCGAGAGCAGTGCATCAGGAAGAGGATCAAAACATTCCAGGAGGAGTGGACTGTGTGGAGGAGCAGGGACATCGTCGGAAGCAGCAAAGGAGAAGACCCGATAAGGAGCATAGATAAAATCGAGAAGTTGAGCCAGGCCCATAGATTAGGAAACAATGCAGCATTCCCTTCTCACCAGGACAGGCAGGAAACAACACTGCACTTTTCCCTCCGTGGGAATGTAGAATTAGCACCTCGTGACAGCTGAATAGGAAGATATACATACACACATACAGGCTTCCAGAAACTTCGGACATAGGACCAGTCCACATGACAAAACCCTCCTACACAAGAGAGAGGAATTAGAGATCGGAATATATAGAGAGAGAGACGGAAGAGAGAGGATCTCGAGCTGGAGAGGAGAGAGCAAGGAAGGGGAGTCTAGAGAGGGAAGCTGCAAGAGTTAGGTAGCATTAAATGCTCTTGTGTTATACTGAAGACAAAAATCTACGATCAACCCCAGACTTATCTTTAACTTCTCCCGTCATCGACCACAAGTGAGCTGAGGTTATCTAACAAATCTCACAATTTACTACAGCTCAGCTACGACTACTATATAATCAATTACAAGTTTGACATGAGTTCTTTCTGTCTTTCATTTTGTGCCTGAAATTGTTCTTTTTCTTCTTCACGTTGTGCCTTTAGTTGCTCACCACATGCCTTCAGTTGTACAATTTGTTCGTGTAATAGCTTCATGATTACAGCCAATGACACCTTGTCCTACTGCTCAGCTCGGGATGTTGTTTGCACACCCCCTTGCTCCATGTCGAAGATCAGACTCACTGCAGCACCTTCTAAGAATCCCACTCCTGACACTAATGTTACATCCCCACACCACTGCCACGAATTTTCTACATCGTGAAATTATATATTGTAAATCGTGACATCGATTCATTTTGCGGGAGCGACGAATAGTTCTGAAATGCACAAGATTTTGCTCATTCTCTCAACCGTCCACTTGCGTACTTATATTCGCATCAAGTTGTCAAAACTTTCGTCATTCTTTCGCGAGTGATTGTCTTTATGTACAGACAATGCATTCCTCTGAGCGATAATTTCTGAATTATTGCTTCTGCCTCCCTGGCCGTTATTTAGCCACGCCCCTTTCACACGTTCCTCAAGTTGGCCACTCAAAACACAGTCAGTCTGTTCCTTAGTCTCGGAGAGTGTGGTTGCGCCGAACGAAAGCTCGAGCGGTCTCTTTTCTTAGCGATTTCAGGTCTCACCTTGTATTGGCTTGTATTCCCGAAGCTCCCACCAGCTTGGTGATCGACTACAGTAGCACGGTCTCATCCATACCGATTAGTATTTTCTTTTGTTTTTCCTAGGCTTAAGTTTTTGATTATTTAGCTATTTGTCTGAGTGTTTGAGTGAATGCATTTACCTTTCTTTGATTTGAATTGATTCATGTAACGTAAATTTATTTTCTTGTATTCAATAAATTTACAGTTCGTTTTCTTGAGCTTTGTTAAAGGTAACAGTCGTGTTTGATTTCCGCACATATTTAGTACACTTTTGGTACTCAGCGTTAGCACAACTCCTTATATTAATCACGACTGGTACTTAGGCCAGCTTTTGGTATTAATTCTTAAATCTGTTGTGTTAGCTAGGAGTTTGGCTCAGCCAAGATCCTGTTTATTATTATTATCATTATTTTTTTGAATGTTAAGGGGAGAAACTAACTTTCTCAGAGGCCAACGGTACAATAATACAGCCTACTTGAGCGTTTAGTCTCTGCTGTGTACTGTTGAGAAAGTCTATAACTTCTCGACTCTAGAGAATTGGCCAAGTAAGCCAGCATAAAAGTGAAATTGCCACTTGATTTCACGAGTCTATTCTCTCGTAATAATCGACTCGATAGTCATTCCTAGCACACATAGCTATACATCGTATGCTCAGTTATACAATATTTCATTTTTCCCCTGACACCCACATTGCCACAGGCTCCAACAGCAGTAGTTCAGTATAGGAAGGAAGTTGCATGGTGAGTTGTTCTTCTTAATGATCAGCCTCTCAGTGTACAGCACACAAGATCAGCTGAGGTGAAAATAAACACTGGCTGCTAAAGTTCACTGTCTTTATTTTCCAAATAATTACACTTATGCTTTCCAGCCTCACTATTTTCACCAGTACCGAAGATATACAAAACTTCACTAACAGCAGTTACACTTCACTGTTTGTCAACACTTCACTAGTTTTACAAGTACCATAAATATACAAACTGCACTGCACTGTCACTGAACTACAATCAAACTGCACTGAAAACTGACTGAACTCCCTCTAGTCTCGTCCCCATTCTTATAAAAGCTTGCATTATTGTAGCTCTGGTGTACTCCAAAGCGAGAGCATCGGTTACAACAGTTACCAACTCGGAGACATCCTAAACATGCCAAAGTTTTCCTACACTACATAACGTTGTAAATTATTGAAAATACAAATACTGAATTACATAAGTTTAACCTGTCACGTCCCGACCGATTTCCAACCTCCGATACCCCCCAGTCCCGAGCATTTTTTTTTTTTTGCTCAAACCTTCGCTTTTGGTGAGAAACGTCTAAAATTCATAGAGAAATCGCCCTCCTGAGGATATAAATGGTGCTACAGGTGATGAGTCAGCCTTACATTTTCCCTCTTTCTCAGGGTACCTGACTAAAGAAGATGAACTATGGGAGGGTTAACTAATTCAAGGCACTTCAAGTTACGTATTTATTTATGTATTGGTACGAATTTATGTGTTGTACAAGACTATATTGATTTTCACACATTTATATAGGCAATAGAAGCATTGTTCAGTCACCAAACACATCCACTTATGGCACCTTCCTTTATGACATTACCACATCATCACTTCTGTTTCTTTCTTGCTCTAGCTTCTTTATTTCTTTGTCCTCCACCTCAGGAATCACTTTCACCGTGAATTTCGTCATTGGAGAGACCGTGGGGCAACATACCTTTACTGGCCAGGTTACCGCTAACAGGTGAATTGCCCAGTGTGTGGGGGAGGGGGTTAGGTGGGGCCAGGCAGTATCCCTGCTTGACAGCAGGTAGAGGAAGGTCTCCCACATATGCCTACCAAAAATCACCCATGAAACTTGAAAATTGTGCATATTATGACCCTTGCAATCGCGCAATGTACCCGTACGTCGATGGGCGTAGCTGTGACAAAATGTTGCGACGTACCCATACGTCGATGCGATTCCTTGGGTTAATAAACAGTCACATAAATAAAACATTACTGAGAAAAGGGCACAAAAATTAATATACAACTTACAAAATAACTACGATCACAAACATCAGACAAACTGGCAACTCTGACTCATGGCGGAACTACCGTAAACATCGGGATTCAGAGAGAAACTTCTAGATTACCTAACTACCAAATCCCACTTCTTAACAATATAAGAGCCGTGATGTTTGTTTGTCCTTCAATCACACCCACACCTAGGGCCAGAGATCCCCAGACCCATACATATTCTGGCCCAAGGATGGTTTTAACCTGAGGAATCCCATCGACGTATGGGTATGTCGCAAAGTTTTGTCACAGCTACACCCATCGATGTACGGGTACGTCGTGCAATTGCAAGGGTCATAATTTACACAATTTTCAAGTTTTATGGGTGATTTTTCGTAGGCATATATGGGAGACCTTCCTCTAGCTGCTGTCAAGTGGGGATACTGCCTGGCCCCACCTAACCCTCCCTCTCCCCCCTCCCCCCCACAATAGGCAATTCACCTGTTAGCAGTAACCTGGCCAGCAAAGGTATGTCGCCCCACGGTCTCTCCAATGACGAAATTCACAGTGAAAGTGATTCCTGAGGTGGATGACAAAGAAATAAAGAAGCTAGAGCAAGAAACAAGCAGAAGTGATGACGTGGTAATGTTATAAAGGAAGATGCCCTATATGGATGTGTTTGGTGACTGAACAATGTTTCTATTGCCTATATAAATGTGTGAAAACCAATATAGTCTTGTACTACACATAAATTCGTACCAGATACATAAATAAATACGTAATTTAAAGTGGCTTCAATTAGTTAACCCTTCCATAGTTTGTTTTCTTTAGCCAGGTACCCTGAGAAAGAGGGAAAACGTAAGGCTGACTCATCACCTGTAGAACCATTTATGGCCTCAGGAAGGCGATTTCTCTATGAATTTTCGATGTTTCTCACCAAAAGCAAAGGTTTGAGCCAAAAAAAAAAAAAAATCCGAAAATGGTCGGGACTGGGGGGTATCGGAGGTTGGAAATCAGTCGGGACATGATAGGTTAATGGGATTCAAAATTCAGATCTGGGTCATTTGCAGTCACTGAAAGTTTGCCTTTTTGGCCCGGGCAATGCTGGGTACTCCTACAGGCCAATTTTTGGCATGGAGACTCACGTGACCTCCAGTACGAACCTAGGCTATATGAGGTTGACCTTTGAAGCCATTGGAGGTCACTGGTTGGAGGTCATTTGAGGTCGCTGGTAATACACGCTCGAACGACTGAACCCAGCAGCCAAATTTTCGGCATGGAGACACACAGCTAAGTGAGGTTGACCTACAAGGTCATTTGAGGTCACAACTGGAGGTCATTTGAGGTCAGCGGTAATACACACTCGAATGACCACCTGACAGCCCAAGTTCTGGCATGGAGACTCACACGACCTCGTGTTTCGACATGGGCTATATGAGGTTGACCCAAGAGGTCATTTGAGGTCACCAGTAATAAATGCTAGAATGAGTTTTTTTTTATGCAAAGAGAAAGAACCAAAGGCCAGGAGCCAAAAAAAAACATTCCTTCCAAGAAAATAAAAATAACAATACAGAGAGAGCCAAATTCAAGATCCGTTCATTTTGAGATGCCTGGACAAACTGCATTAGCTCATAGAAAGCAGAACATACATACAGAGGGAGACAGTTCCAGAGTTGACCTGTTGCATAACACTTAACTTCTGCATTAGAGAGTTGGATAGAAAAGAGATGAGTGTTTGTTGCTATATGGAGGCTAAGCTCCTGTTGCAGAGGTGGAGGAATGCAAGCAGACAGTTCAGAGGAGCAATGACCATTGAAGTAGCGATAGAAAAGAGATAAAGATGCGGCGAAGAGACAGAGGTTGAAGGGAGCCAGTAAGAGGAGGAGAATTAATGAGACAAAAAGCCTTTAACTCTACCCTATTGAGAAGAGCTGTATGTGGGGAGCCCCCCCACACACGAGGGTTGACCTCTGCACAGGGA
The DNA here is from genome assembly GCA_018397915.1 of Birgus latro. Taxonomy (NCBI): domain Eukaryota; kingdom Metazoa; phylum Arthropoda; class Malacostraca; order Decapoda; family Coenobitidae; genus Birgus; species Birgus latro. Next base: position 9,620 of record JAGKTI010041147.1, read on the forward strand.
CGAATACAACTCGTGTTTAAAGTCAACGACTGTGCAGGGGTGGAGAAGGTATGGAGTCGGCTTAGCACATTTAATCTCTTGGAAGCAGATTTTACAAGAGATGTCATATGATCTTCCCAAGATATGTCCCAAGTGAATGAAACCCCAAGCATATTCTAGGATGATGCAGGATTGAGGTGGATATTGTTAAACATCAGTAGCTACTTCTGTGGATGATTTTGTCGGGTTGGTAAGTGTAAAAACTGAGTCTTTGATGCATTAAAAACAGCAAGATTATTTGTACCCCTATCAGAAATACAAGCCAAGTCAGACATTAGGTGTGCCATAGCCTCATCCGTTGTTTGATGAAGTAACTGCTGAGATAGACATTGCAGGAACCGAATGAAAAGGTGAAGGGTGGAATCATCAGCGTACGAGTGGATAGGGTTAGATGTTCAGCTCAGAAAATCATTGATGAATAAAAGGAAGAGAGTTGGTGATAGGACAGAGCCCAGAGGAACACCACTGTAGATAGGTCTAGGAGGAGAATGATGGCCATCTACAAAAGCGGCTATAGAATGACCAGAAAGGAAACTTTAGATGAAGGCACAAATAGTAGGATAGAAACCATAAGAGGGCAGTTTGGAAATTAAAGATTTATGCCAGACTCTATCGAAAGCATTTGAGATGTCAAGT
>JAGKTI010041150.1:0-10294 GCA_018397915.1 Birgus latro
TCGGTGGTAAGGTCTAGGTTAAGGTTACTCAGCTTTGTTGATATCATGCTATGGAGTCAAATACTCTGGGTTCTGAGGAAACACTGGGGGAGTGACAGACTACACAGATATGTTTGGTAATATTTAGGTAATTTATTTAATGCAAAGGTACATTTTTGCACGGTTAAAATATGTAAATTGTAAAGGACTGAAGACTACAGATACTTTTCTTTCTTTAGGATCGTCTGAGAATTGATTTGCTTTATGTTCCATAATTCTTTACATAGAAAGGTTGTTAAAATGCAGGATGAAAAGCAAAACTACTTTTTCGTTGATACCAATTAGTGGTAGGTGGGGACGTCCACCATCCATTCATTCGATTATTGCTGCATTCAAGTGACTCTACAATACACTAGGCGACATGCCAAAGGGTTTCTTGTATATCAGGCAGACATTTACTAAGCTGGGTGGGAACCATGTAATCAAGTGGCATATGGTGATCTAGTGGGCTAAAGCACTCCAACGGAATGAGTCTCTTAAAAATATTTTTTTGCTCAAATAATGACATCCAGGGACCAGTGAGAATGGTCACTTGAATTTCGAGGCTGAGTGGTCAAGGATCAGGGTCCAGTGCTCCTGCTGAGTCAAAAAAGGACTGGATAATAGATAGATAGATAAACAGATATAGATAGCCAGATAAATACATAAATAGAAAGGTAGATAAACAGACATACAGATTTGCTCGCATGAGTACAAAGAAACAATAACACATTAATCCTTAACCCTTTCACTGTCGTGACCTATGTTCTATTTCTTTCTTATCAGCTCCAGATGAAAAAAATAATAATAATTTCAGGAAAAAAAAATCTTGCATTCAGGGGCTGAAATAAAGATATATTTATCCTCCCCAGTGCAGAAATTCCTGAGGTAAGCAAAATCATGTATAAATGGCAAAAACATACAAGCTAGAGGCCCATCTCCTCCAAGGGAGGAATCACACCAATGGCGACCCGATATATATCTAGCGCGGCTTAGAATATGACCTTGACCTACTCTCACGATTTTCGAACTCGTCCGAGATTTTCATCCCTAGTATAGTTACCTCCTAAAGATTCTTTCGCCATGTTGTACCTCCCTGCAAGATGTGGCACCGTCGCGGTAGTAACGGCACGTCGCAGTAGTAGCTCATATGACGACATACGCGAGTGGCGGGTGTGTATGCCAGACATCATGATAGCAAGTAAATACAGGTTGATTTGATTTGATTAATTTATTACGCCCGAAGGCGACAAACCTATTACAGTGCCATGTGGGCATATGTGAGGTGAGTACAGGGGAACTCGTGCCACGCAGGACACGCTATCTTGCTCAAACAAATTAACACCCACCAAAGTGTGGATGAAGCATGAGAATAACATCTAGGTTATCATCATCCAATAAATGTTTACAAGTGTCCACTAATGTGAGTCCGTGTGGTATTAAATCAGAGAGAAGTGGGCATTGCAGGCAATAGTGGCCAAGGGTGTTGGCATTGGGTGCGTCACACAGCTTACAGGAGGAGAGAGAGAGAAAGAGAGAGAGAGAGAGAGAGAAGGGTAGAATTATCAACAGCAGGTTCACACAATCACTGTCTAATTATTGGTCTCATTAATCCTGCCAAAAATAAATAACTAAATAAATAACTAAATAAATAAGGAACTTGGTCATAACAAACAACCAAACATTCAAAGATACAAAGGCGACAAAAAACATTATCTACCCCATGAAATAAAGTTAAGAAGCTTCAGACAAAAACACCAACATCGAGGAAAACTGCGAGGTCTGTGCGAGAACGAGATAACGGGACTTGAGAAAGAGACAACGAGACTCATCATGACTCTGAAGGCATTGATTTGATTAATTATTACGCCCGAAGACGACAAACCTATTACAGTGCCATGTGGGCATATGTGAGGTGAGTACAAGGGAACTCGTGTCACGCAGGACACGCTGTCTAGCTAAAACAAATTAACACCCACCAAAGTGTGGATGACGCATGAGAATAACATCTAGATTATCATCATCCAATAAATGTTTACAAGGGTCCACTAATGTGAGTCCGTGTGGTATTAAATCAGAGACAAGTGGACATTGCAGGCAATAGTGGTCAAGGGTGTTGGCATTGGGTGCGTCACACAGCTTACAGGAGGGGAAACGAGGTGCGTTGTCCACCCCAGCCACTTGCCACACAGGTCGGTATCCCAGTCTGAGGCGGGCACACACCACGTTATGTCGACGAACCATAAGACCACTACGACGATATCTATGGGGCCGATGTAGAAAGTGGTCATAATGTTGGATAGACACACTGTGAGTCCTCTCAGCATTTCTACGGTGGAGAATAGGGGAGCAGGCCGCTCTACGCATTATCTGCTTGTAGCAAATGGGGAAGACATTAGTGGCATCCACAGCAGGCAGATCCGGTCCGCAGGCAGTCCTTGCAATGAGGTCAGCGGTGTTGTTAGCTGCAAGACCAATCTGAGAAGGAATCCACAGAAAGTGCACCACCAGCGAACGATCGCGGACAGTGGCCAATTGACGGAGTATCTGCTTATCTATGTGTTGATATGCAGGCCTGGGAGAGGAGAGGGCAAGGAGGGCCGACTGTGAGTCACAGATGATCAAGCCGCTGTTGTTTTTCCGTACTAATAAAGTAACTGCATCGCGGAGTCCATGTAGTTCGCAATATGTAGAGCTCGATGAGGTTGGCAGTCGACGGCCCAACCAGCCCCCTTGAGGTGGATCCAGACTTGGGGAAAACACTGCACAACCAGCACTTCCATCCTCCTGCAGGGAGCCATCAGTGTAGATGTGGTGGGCCGAAGGGAGGGAAGATGACAGCCTGGCGATAGTCTCCAAAGCTAGCTGTTTCTGAAGCTGAGGCAGGTCAGTCTTGGAGGCCCGAGTGTATGAGACAGCAGGAACAGGGGTCTGCCATGGTGGAATGCCACCGTCCACCTCCTCCATAAGCACTGGTATGTTGATGTTTACCTGTCGGACATATGAACAAACAGTATTAACTAGAGTGCGGCCACCACTGCAAAGCAAAGGTCTTGGTGCAGTGGGATCAAGGGAGGTCCGAATGATGTGAGAGTAGTGGGGAGAAAGGTGAGGATAATATAGGCACTTAACGCTGAAGTAAGTCACCATGGAGTATATTCTCTCAACAAGTGGTGGTAGGTTGAGTTCAAGTTGCATGTTGACAATTCTGGTTGAGCCAGGGCAGCCCAGGATAAGTCTCATTACTGCGTTTTGGAACTTCTCAAGAGGTTGTAAGACTGTTCTGGAAAGTTGACAAAGAGCAGGGGAGAGATAATCAACAACTGATCGAATGAACGCTATGTATATGGATCGTGCTACAGGAATAGACACCCCGGCAGCAAAATTAGTAAGCCACTTGAGAGGTTTTAGGCGCTGCTGTAGCCGGGTTAGCAGACCCTGAACAATCGGATGCACACGTTGTCCTGCAGGAATGGAGGGAGAAATCCGTACCGGTGCTCCAAGATAAAGGTACTGCGTGCATAGGGGAATAACACAATCCCCGACAAAGAATACAGGTAGTGTTCTTGCTGGACGGGAAGTGAAGATTCTACTCTTTTCTGGTGAGATAATGAGTCCACATTTGGAAGCCGCCTCGTGAAACCAGTGAAGTAAACGTTGCAGATCTGCTGAGGAATTTGAGTGAATGCAGATGTCATCAGCATAGCAAGTAATTGTGATTCCAGGGAAGTCAAGGAGGGTGAGTAAACGATGAATAAGGATATTAAACAAAAAAGGACTAAGGACACCACCTTGCGGAGTACCAAGCTCAAAATCCTCAGCAGAGCTGCATGCGCCCCTAAAAAGAACACGAGAGGATTTATTGGTTAGGTAACCACGTATCCATCGCAGCAGGTTTCCCTTGACTCCAAAATCCACCAGCTGGTCGAGGATGATGTCTCTGTTGGCGATATCAAGGCACTCTTTAAATCAATGAAGGCCACTACACTGGTGGGGGACAGGAGGGTGTATAGGTCCATGAGGCAGTGATGTGTCCCTCGCTGTGGTAAAAACCCGTACAATCGGGGCGAGAGCTTGTCCTGCAGCCTAAACAAGAGTCTTGTGAGGAGGATGCGTTCTAGTACTTTACTGAAGCAGGAGGTGAGAGAAATAGGTCGGAATTTATCAGTACCAGGTTTAGGAATAGGCACGATTGTACTGTGGGTCCAGGCTTGTGGCAAATATCCCAGACGGACGCAAAGGTTGAAAAGCTGGAGAAGGGGATTGCCAGGAACTTTCAGGAGGACACGAAGGACAGAAAAAGTGATCCCATCATCACCTGGAGCCGTTACCCTACCCCTGGCGAGGGCCCGTCGCAATTCATCATCAGTTATAGCCACACCATCCTCATCGTCTGCCCTCAGTAAAGCCGCAGTGAGACGGAGTGCACGAACGTTTTTCTTGGTGGAGAGTGCGTCCTGTATGTGTGCAGGAAGGGTGCAAGTCCGCGACTGTGCAGACCAGGCGTCTACAAGATCCTGTGCGTACTGTGCTGGACTGTGGTGGAGGACACTAGGGGGCTTTTTCTTAACAACCTTGTTGATAAGGCGCCACATGGAACCAACAGTCGTTTGATGGTTGATGCCGTCTGTAAGTTTCTGCCAAGATTCAGTATAAATGCAGTGCTGGAGAGCAACTAGATCATCCCTCGACAATCGATACCGATGGAGACTCTAGGGGGAAGGTCGTCTTTGAAAGGCAAGTCCGTCTTCCACTGCCTTCCTCTCTGCCTGAATGATACGATTATCCAGTGTCCAGGTGTAGGCATCATGATGGCGTGTAATGTGTGGCCTGATGACATAATGGGTGTAGAAGTCATGTGTGGAGCTGACAAGTGATGAATACAACTTTTCAGGACACTGAAGGTTGAACGTGGGAAGAAGGTTGGTTATATAGGAGACATATGTAGGGCAGTACTTGGGTGGGATTGCAATGCGAGTACGTCTGTGTACAGGAGAAGGTGTAGCAGGGAGGGAATAATGAAGGCTGAGAGCAATATGATCAGAGAAGAGAGCAGGGATTGATGAACACCTGACTTGGGAAGCCACGAGGCCGGATGTAAGGATGTGATCTAGTGTGCCTCCTCGAGAGTGTGTGGCCCCACCGATGTCCCAGCGGGTGAGCTGATTATGACGAATATACTCAAGAAGTTTAGTCCCATTACGGTTAACAGTGGCAGAAAGGTCCCCCAAAACAGGGTGTCGGGCATTATAATCCCCCATGTATATCATGCCACTGATGGTGGGAGCTGGAAGAGCAGCTGTATGCAACCCGCCTGGCGCAGAATACACATTGCATACCCGAACTGTGCCGCTTCCAATGGTGACCTCAAGAAGCTGGAAGGTTGTCTCGTCATTTACAGAGCTTTGGAGGAAACGGTGCTGGATGGAGGAGTGAACATACGTGACAAGTCCATTCCTGACTCGATGGACATAAGAAATATAACCACTGAGAGTGGGTGCCTCTATCTCGAGATGCGCACGACCAACAAAGGATTCCTGAATTAAAATGATATCTGGGTGGCGACTGTATACATATCCTTTGAGCGCAGTAAGCTTAGACCGGTTCGTAACACCACAGGCATTCCAAGAGATGACATGCAGTTGTGCCATGTTACCGAACTTTGCCATTACGTTTGCGGAGGCCAAATGAGGGAGTGGTGGTGGCATGAGAAGTGCTATGCGGTGTGCCATGAGGGGAAGACTCCCTGGGGGGAGCAGTCAGTCGTCCAATGGAAGTGACAATTGAGTCCAGCTTTTCCGTAAGGGTGGTGACAGTCGTAATGATGACTTGCTGTGATTCAACCAGTGAATTTAATGTTGTCTCAAGTGTGGCTTGCTTGCTAACCAAGTCATCAATGCGGGCTTCTATTGCATTGAAACGTGTCATGAATGAGGTAATCCGAGTCCTGAGAGTGGCAACAGCATCACGAAGTTAGGTGACTGCAGCTGAATCCAAACCGATAGTGGAGGCAGGAGGAGCAGCAGTGCGGAGTGGTGGTGGTGGTGATGCTAGTGGAGCCCCATCCTTGGCAACGGGGGCAGAGGTAGCCCGACGTCTAGTGCAGCCGTGCCACACGTTAACTCCTTCCTGATGACACTGGGGACATTTCCAGTGCAAGGTATCTGGAGGTGGTGGGTTGGGTTGCATCGAGGTTGTATCAGAAGCAGGTGGAGGGGGTCGGTGAGGACACGTCCGAGAGTCGTGTAGGCCAGAGCACCATGCACACTTTTCTGGTGCAGAACAGTACCGGGAGATGTGACCAATGCCCCAGCATCGAAAGCACCACGGTTGCTCGTCCTTCATCTTGCGAAACTCACAAGGTGGGAGGCAGGGAAGGAAGCTGAAGGTGACAGTTGGTGGTGGTGGGTGAGGAAGGCTCCAGGTGACTACCAGCCGGTTGATAGGAGTGCCATTCTGGTAGAAACGTCGGGCTGAGTAGATACCTGGCAGCTCCTTGGCCAAGTTGGGATCAGTACAGACAGGATAACGTGTAAGGAGGTAAATAGGAAACTTGTGGGGCCTCTCAGGTGAGTCTTGAATTTCCAAAGAAAGGGCTAGGAACTCTCCTTTAGTTACGCTATATATGATGTCCTTGCGACGTCTGGAGATGTAAACAAAACGGGAAGTGATTGCAGATATCTTAACCTCCGCCTGGGTGCGGTCAAGGTGAAAAGCACCGTTTACCTCAGACAACCATCGAAGTTTGATGTCCACCGTTGGGTTGTCTTTGAATAAAAGCTTGATGTAGTCAGCCCTGGGAGCGAATGCTGGAGGAGTAGAGGAAGGAAACATTGGTGAAACTTGGGGTGAATGAACAAGCTGCAGGGAAGAGGAGTGTTTGATCCAAGGCCAGTTTCTCCCTGCAGAGGACGAGAAGTCTCTTGCCGCTTGGAGGATTTGGCAGCAGGGGATGAAGGCTCACTGTTGCTATCCGAGGTGTTATATACAGGACGCTTGGCAGAGGAAGATGCCTGGCTGACTGGGTGAGATGCGGCAGGTACAGATAGTGCTGGTTCAGTAGATACTTCCCCAGCTAACGAGACATTGCTGCTGCTTTGTGGTAGCTGTGGCCAATCACTCTGAGACATCTCATCCTCGTCACTCAGCGCCAGATCAGCGTCAATGTCCTCTAGAGTGGCAGGGCCAGAGTACTCCATGCTGATGCTGCACACCTAAGCAGGTAGCAGGGTGAGCGTGGCGTCAGCTTCACAAGCACGACAGTATAGACCAATGGTAGTAGGGGAAGTCCATGACGTCACACAGGTCGTACTGCGCATGCGCAGAAACAAGAAAACCCGACCAGGGGGGCCCCGTCTACCGCACTGAATTTTCCCCCCAAACTACAGGCTAAGTCCAAACACCCAAAAAACACAACCACTGGTGAAGTGAGCACTGGACCTTTATGATGCTCCCTGCAACGACAGAAGGGTGTTGGAAGGCAAAAACAGCGGAAAAAGCAGGAATATGAGCCGCACACAGCAATGATTTGTTGATATCCGGCCCTCTGGTGGCAAAATCCAGTAAATACAGGAGTAATAAACACATAACCAAAGTTAATGGTAATGTTAGTATGTATTCATTGATACAAAATAACAATAGGAATGTAAATACAAGCATAATGATATCAAAAATAAATCATGAAGGTTGTTGCAGGTGTAGCTATCATACCTCAGCCACCCTTACCAAACCTTAATGTGAAATCTGGGATGTCTGTTTCTGGATCTCGCTGTGGGACAGCTCGGAAAATTTCTGAATAGTAAAACATATGGAAACGTGATGATACGCATATATTACAAATATATCACCAAAACAATAGAACATGAAAGGGGAATAAATAACTCTGTATGGATGGGAATATATCACAGACTACTGGAGGGTTATCAGATCAGATCAAAATAGTTCGAATCACTATCCGACATTTCCAGTATGACGAAAGGTAAGTGAGCCATAAGGCTTCAGATACCACTCGATAGGAGACATTAAAACAGTAATAATATATTGGAAACGTAACATGGGATATAATAATAGAAATATATGCATACAGGAGTATGCACTGATAACTCACTTAAGCAAGAGGAATTTGAATGACTCGATAGAAGCGTATCCATATGTTCTGTGATTCATAAGAGGTTCCGAGCGAGATCCATGAGACAGATTTAACACCCCAGAATTCACATTTAATAAGGTTTGGTGAGGGTGGCTGAGGTATGATTACTATACCTGCGACAGCCTTCATGATATATTTCTATTTTGATTTTACATTAACATTTCTATTGGTATTATATATTAAACAATACATACTAACATCATTATAATTGGTTATGTGTCTATTTCTCCCCTATTTATTTACTGTTATGGCGTCTGGCATAAACATCCGCCACTTACGCTTGTCATTCTAGTACGACTTATCGTTCATTCATAGATACGTGTTTACGCTACTACTGCGACGGTGCCACATCTTGTGGGAGCTATTTTTAGGAGAAAGGAGCTTTGGGAGGCAACTGTACACACCTGTAAAGTTTTGTGATGATATCTTGAGCGGTTGTGAAATTATGCTAACAGACACACCGACAGACACACCGACAGACAGGTAAAATGAAAAAATAATGCCACCTTCGCTATCGCGGCTGGAAAAAAAAAATACGTCACAGAATTCAAGATGAAAAAAAAATCCTAACGAGCGATATCATAACGGGAACGGGCTCTCTTCAGCGCTAATTGGCCAGTTGTAAAACTTAGCTCAGGGAATTTTGCCTTTTTTATTTCTCGACAATAGGAGCCTTCGTCCTCCATTTCGTCAAGAATGGTACTTTTTCTTTAGCATTTCAGAAGCGTTTACGACCTGGTTTCTTCTTCTCTCTCTCTCTCTCTCTCTCTCTCTCTCATTATAACCCTGGCTTGAATGAATGTTGATATTTTCTCCTGACTTTTCCTTTTAATCGCTCTTAATCATACAACTTCCCCCCCCCCCTCCCTCTCTCTCTCTCATCCAGCAGTCAACCCTCGTTCAACTCCCTACCTCTCTCACCTTCGCTGAAGCCATTCCTTCCCCTTTTCGTTTACTCCCCTTTCATCTCCCCCTCAGTCATCGACCCAGTTTATACTCGTTCTTTTATATGCCCGAATGGAGGAGCCTGGGTTCCTCATAGGCAGCTCACTTGGCAAACATTTTCCATTCGTTATTACACGAGCGAACGAACTGAGCGACAATATTATTTGGCATTTAATAGGGTTTTGCAATCTGTGTCACTCAAGTACCAAATCTGTGATAATTTTGGAGACTGTTAAAGCTACAGCAGATTTTTGCACATTGTTAGAAGGATTTCAAATAGTATAGGTGTTACTTATGTGAATTTCCTAAAAATTCGCCACCATGTCGTAAACAGGCGCCAATTTTCTGCAACATTTTTTTGGAAGCTCTTAAAGCTGAAAAGGATCTGTCCACATCACTAGAAATCTTATGAAAAAGAATGAGAGATTACTTAAGTGACTGTTGTCAAAATTCATCACCATATTGTCGAAAAAAGCCACAAAGGGCCAAACTGACTATCAGATACCACCAAAACTGTTATTGCGGTGATCCCTGTGATATATAGCGTCTTTGCAGGTTCATAGGCTAACGCTGGAATGAATGGGTGCATAACTACTGATTACTTCGTGAGACTCAATCGAGGCTGATTATCAACACAATATATGAACACCAACTCAGGTTACACGGCCACATGGCACTTTTCCATGAGAATAATCCTGTTCCTAAGGCGATATACGAGTTAACCCACTTTGAGGGAGAACAAGGATGAAGCTGCAAACCTTATGAATGAAGGAAGTCGAATGTTTGCACTGGGAGATACTTAGGGGAGGAAAAAATATTTGCCAGGAGACTTGCAAAAGGAGACATTGTGTATAGATTCAGAGGGTGAGGCTGTGCATCGATTGACGTTTACCCTAAGGATGTGAGTGATTAAAGCAACCAGTAGTCTACCAACGTCTAACATTTAAAATCTTTGGAAAAAAGGAATATTGCTATAGAGCCCAAAAAAGCCAAATTATGCATCATGGCAGTATTCTCTCGGAAACTATGGATGGTACAGTGAACCCACGTACAAGTCAACAGGAGTTCCACCTGGACCACCTAGTCGCGGTATATGGTTAACGTGGCAACAGTGTGTGTGTGTGTGTGTGTGTGTGTGTGTGTGTGTGTGTGTGTGTGTGTGTGTGTGTGTGTGTGTGTGTG
>JAGKTI010041151.1:0-10294 GCA_018397915.1 Birgus latro
GTGTGTGTGTGTGTGTGTGTGTGTGTGTGTGTGTGTGTGTGTGTAGAAAACAGACTGCCGCTCACCACATCCACTATTGTTTGTTTGCGAGTAGCCCCAGAGTTTGTTATTTCCGCGACTATCCTCAGCCTCTGACAATATTTTGAACACTTGCACGATATAGTACGCTGCGAGGGAACCCAGGCAACTTACGACGTCAACTGAGATGGCCGAAAGTTCGAGTATCTGATCAAATAAACGCTCATGTATCAAGCGGGAATTTCTAGAGAGACTTGTGTGTTTTCTTACCCGACAGAGGCTAAGGATTGTTTACACGTGCCTGTGCGGTTCTTAGTCTCCTTCCTGTGCTTCTTCTTAGATGACTTTAATAAGGGAACGCAGTGAAAAGCAAAAATGGTTCGCTGAACGCATTGGGTGTCCCGTAAGTTTAGAATCATAGGGAAATATAGATAATTCACATTTTTCTTCATGCTTTTTGTTTCTTTCTTTTTTTTAACCATGACCGTGACTTGGTATATCGTATGGATTTATGTATGGGTAGTTGGATAAAGCCTTCATCATTCATTTCTTCTAGAGGAATGACCATTACCGTGCTGATTATACCCGCCTGGATGTAATATGAATGTACTAAATAATTTTGGTGTTTATATATATTCCACTTCAGTCTCTCTCTCTCTCTCTCTTTTTTTTCTGGCTTTTTCTCCTCAACGTGATTCTTGCAAGTTACGAAAGCACAAGTGTTGGTGAATTAGCTGTACTTCCTAACTTCCCACCTGGCACGCATGGACACCTTATTCAATAGCATTAATGATACCGAGTTATAAGTATCACAAGGAGAGAAAAAATTATAAAATAAAATAAACAGAAAAAATAATCACATTTTAAAGCAGAGACGAAGATGGACTGGTCACGTCTCTCGTAATAGTGGTAACAGAAGGACAATCAGTGATGGAGTGGCCACCTGGAAATGAAGTGAGAGGATGAGGCTGACATGAAGTGAGACTGACTGGCGAAATGCGTAAATAAGAGTAAATATGAGTGATATAAACTGGACAAGAGTTCAAATGTCCAAAGATATGAAGTGGACTGGGGTGGAAAGCGGATGTGATAAGAGTCATTAATACCTCCCAACTTAATGTAAATTTTTGAGTGGAGGGGAAAAGGCTGGAAGTGGAGAGGAGTGAAACAGAGCCGCAAATACTAGAAAAGTTAAAAAAAAAAATGTAAGAGAATGAGTTCAGCTGTCCAAATGCTGAGGTGGACTGGGTTGGTAAGGAGATGCAGAGTCTTAAACCTCCAAACTTGATGTAAATTTCTGGTGCGAGGTAAACAAACTGTTATCCCCTCATACTTTATATCCTTCCACCCATCAACACTCCTTGCATCCCCCCCCCCCCACACACCCCACTGGCAACACATGTACTGCTCTCCTCTGTTCTCCTTTTTTTCTCCTTCCTTCCATTATCCCTTGTTCTCTCCTTTTGTCTCTTTTCTCCTCCTCTTTCTCTTGTTTTTCTTCTTCCACCACCTTCCTTTCATACATTAATTTTTCTCTCCTTATTTACTTTGATCTTTTCTTGTTTCTCCTCCTCAACTTTCATATCCTTCCACCCATCAGCACTCCCTGCATCCCCAGCATACCAATTGCAACACTGTATATACCTCTCTTCCCTCTTCTCTACTACTCTTCTTTCCTCTTTTATATCTTCTATAACATCTTTACATCTCCTCTTTTATTCTTTTTCTCATCTTTTGCAGTGTACTTTATAGACTTTATTTATTACTTTATAATCTCTCTCTCTCTCTCTCTCTCTCCTTGTCCTTTGTTCCTTTCTTTCGCACCGACTGTTGTTTTGCTTCCACTGTTTTTCTCCATGACCAATATTACTTATCTTTAAGTGCATTAAGACTTACTAAGCTGCTTATCTCCTGCATAATACTTCTCCGCTTTCCTCCTGCACCATTATTTTTATTTTTCTTGTCTATTATACTTTTGTGTCTACTTCTTTTCATGGTCATTAATTAGGACATATCGGGAAGGTTTTTTAAAATGAAGTTTGGCCGAAAAATTCTAGGGCATGAATGTGAATGGATCCTTGGTTCATTTTACTGGACCCCTGATCACAGTTCTCCCATATTTGTGTGCTCTGTTCCTACTTCTAGATCCTATCCGCCTCGATTACCTGGGGAAATATTGTTATATAAAGATGCAGAGAAATATTCATAATCCCTGTTGAGTAAGACCCCCTTGAAGGGTAATGCGTTTGTACAGACATTCCTTCCAATGACGTAACACTTTCCTTGGTGTCGTGGGACTTACGGTGTCAGTGGCTGCCGTAATCCTCTCCTTCTGAACCACCAGTGTAGTGATGCTGGTGACAGTCATGATTAAGATGATAAAGTTACTTCGAAATAATTGTTACATAACCAATTTTTACAGTCTTTCCTAAATGAAATCCGATTCCCCAGTCACACAATATAAATCTCGTCTTTCCATCAGCCTCTCCACACGATACCGTTAATCAGTTGGATTTGTCTTCCTATTATGCAATTTGGCTCTTTGATGCTCCGTCCAGCTTGCCTCATCCATCACTCCCATTCACTCAGTCGTACCCTGGCGTTTTGGTGGCCACTGTGTCTTAATCCTCCTCCTCCTCTTCTTCACTTTCTGCCTTTATTCTCCCTCACCCACCCCCTCTCCCTCCCCAACTCCCTGTCTCTACTTCTACTTCTCCTCCCTCTCTCGTCTCTGTTTCTGTCCCTTTCCCGGTCTCCGTCCTCTTCCCAGTCTTTGTCTCTGTCTTTCGGTCTTATTCATCACTCGTATTCAGTCAGTCGATCCTGGTCATTTGATGTCCATGAGCTCTCTTCCAGTGTGTCTTATTAATCTCACTTTCTTCCATCTCTATCGTCTTCTCTGTTTGTCTGTGTCTATGTATGTATCCCTGTCTCTGCCTATTACTGTCTGTGTCTGTCATTCTGTCATTCTTCTCCATCTCTCTCTCTCTCTGCTTATGTCTGTGTCCCAGTCTCTGTCTGTCTTTTACCGTCATTCTGGCACTGTTTGTCATTCTGTTCTCCATCTCCACCTCCGTCTCCCTCTCTTTATGTCAGTGCCTGTGTCTGTCTATGGTATGTTCATGTCTCTGTCTCTTACTCTCTGTCTCCGTCTGTCAATCTACTTCCCTTTCATCATACCCTGTTCCCTTCCCACGCCGCACCACAACCCTCTCCTCCCACTCTCTCTCTGCCGTCCCCTGTCCACACTTCATTTCAATTCCTAAACTATCCCTCACAGGCGTTTCCTTTGCCTATCCAACCTACGTACCCTTCTGTTCGCGTCCTTAACTCTTCCTATTTCGTCTTCGTTATTTTTTTTCTGTTTCTTCTTCCATTTCCCTGCCAAACCTCAACTCCTCTTCCATATCTCTAGTCTCTTTCCATTTCTTCCTCCTCCCATTATGCATCTTCCTCCTTTCCTTTATCTTCTCTTCTTCACGTCCTCTTCTTCAAACCTAATACTTCCCTTTCCTTTCTAAAGATTTTTTTCTTCTCGTTCCACTCTCATTCCTTATCCACTTTCACATTCTTCTCTTCCTCTTCCCCTTTCTCTTCCTTACTCCCTCGTTTGTAGTCTACACTCAATTCCTTTTATTCCCTGCCATGCTACTTTCCTTCATCTCACTCCTCTCCTTTTATTCCTCTATTCCCTTCCATGTTACTTTCCTTCTTCTCGTTCCCCTCCCATCCATCCTCTTCCCCTCATCCCCACCGCTGACGTGAGGGGCACAGGCGAGAAAGTAGAGGGCGTAGGTGCGGGTTACGTCCCTAGAGATGCCGACTTACAAACACGTATTCCTTGGCGTAAACATCTGACGGAGAATATTTCAATACGCGTCGGCAGGAGAAGACGAGGACGACCGAGACATCTGATATTCGAGGTCTTGGTACGCCATCTGAATGTGTTTTAGAGTATCTAGATTCACAAGACTTTACCTGTGTGAATGTCTGCTTACCTGCCTGCTTTCTATCTGTCTATACATCGTTCCATCTTTCTTTCTATCCACTGTCTGTCTGTCTTTCCGTCTATCTGCCTGTCTGTCTGCCCATCTACTTATTCCTTACTGTATCTATCTGTTTATCTACTTTTTGTCACCCATCTCCACTCCTTCCGGCTTCATCAATTCAGTATCCAACAAATGTAAAAAAAAAAAATCGTGATTTTAGGTTAAGATTTATTCTCACGATTCCCCTTACATACACACATCCTCTCTCTCTCTCTCTCTCTCTCTCTCTCTCTCTCTCTCTCTCTCTCTCCTTAAACAAGCCTCCATTCCTGAACCACTCAATCCTCTGCAAAGTCATCTATCTTTTCTCACACTCCAAAATCAAAGCTTCACCATCCCTAAAACACACTCTCTCATCGCCACACCATCCCCACATCTCTCCATCCCTACACACTCTCTACCTACTCCCCTACCTACATATTCAGCCATCCTTACACATCCCCACATCCTACACACTCCATGCATATTCCTCAATCACTCACACTCCCTTTTTCTACACACCCCATCATCTCTACACATTCCCTCGTCCCTACACCCTCTACAATACCTTCCCATTAAACTTCGTACACAATTAGTTACCACTCTTTAATCTCCACTTTGATCATTTCCTCTGCATTCCTGACCTTTCCGCCTCTCTCTAATCACTTCCTCGTCTCTACGTAATGTCGGCACACTTCCCCATTTTAACTGCTCACTTCTTGCCTACTACCAATAGAAACTTCCTCATCCTTACACCAATTCCCACCTACCTAACGTAGCTTACTCTATGCTACCCTATCCTAACCTTAACTAACTTACACTACCTACTCTGCCCTAACTGCCTTATCCAAACTTACATTACCTTGCCCTAACTTTACCCTAACTCCCCTACCTTGACTTAACCTGGCCTTAGTATCCCTGCACACACACATATTTCCTCTCTCCATACACTCCCTCAGTGACCCCTAAAGCTAACCCTACACTACCCTACCTAAAGCTAAACCTACCTTACACTACCCTAATTTAACGTAACCTACCCTGACCATTCCTACACGCACACACACACACACACACACACACACACACACACACTCTTCCATCCCTACACGCTCCCTACAAACACCGTCAACACCCCGTAAACCTAACCCCGCGCCTCCTAGAACTTCAAGTGGCAATTTGTCAGTTTTATCATACAGCTCCGCACCCACTTGTGTCGCGATAAACACTAGTCGCCACCCCCCCTTTTCCCCACCCTGCCCCCCCAGCCCCCGCCCCTGGATGCTTGCTGGAGGGGAAATAGGGGTAGGGGGGATAGGGGAAGCATGGGGAAGAAGGAAGGAATATGGAACGAAGAGGAGAGAAAAAAGGATATAAAGGAATCAGGAAATGAGAGGAAGAAACTAAGAGATGGAAAGGAAGAGGAAAATGAAGGGGGTGGAAATGAGGGACGAGAGGAGGGGAAAAAGGTTTGGTGTAGGAAAGGGCGGTGGAAGAATGGGAGATTATGAAAATTAGGCTGAGGGAAGAGACGAGGAGGAACAATGTGAAAAATGAGATATAGGCCTTTAAAAGAGGGGCAAAGGGATGGAGGGAGAGGGTATAAAGAGAGAGGGGTGAGAGGGAATGAGGAAGAGATGAGGGGCAATATGGAAGATAGATGAGGAAAGAAAATAAAGAGCGTAAATAGGCAGATAGAAGGGTTGGGAGAGGGATGAAAGTGGAATGGGGAAAAAAATATAGGAGAGGATGGGAAAGATGGGATGAGATGGGATGAAAGAAAGCATATGGGTAAATGAAGGGAAAGTGAGCTAGTAGGATGCAGGAAGAGGGAGAGACCGGGGGAAAGTATAGGGTGGAGGGAAGGAGAGAAGAAGCTACTGGTATTAAAAGAGGGAAGAGTCGGACTGAAGAAAGGGAAAGGAGTGAGGAAGCGAGAGTGGAAGGTGACAGAGGTGGGGGAGAGGAAAAGATCAGGGAGGGGAGAGAAGGGACGAGAAGAGAGAGGAAAAAGGGATGGGTATATGGAGAGAGAGGAAGGGGAAAGCGGAGAGAAAGATAAGAGAGGAGAGTATATGAGAAGAGGGAGAAAGTAGAAAGAGCAAATAAGAGAAGAAAGCAGACAAGATGAGAGGGGGTATACACAGAGAGAGAAAGAGGGGAGGGGAGAGAGAGGGGGTAAAGTGAGGGAAAAGAGAAGTAGAGTGGAAGAGGAGAGAGCAGGAAGAAGAAGGGGAGGGGGAGAGAGAGAAGAGAGGTGGAGGGGTAACAACATTCTTTCTTCGTTTTGTTTATGTGACGCAAGTCCAATCTAACCTGAGACCTCTGAGGGCTGGGAAGGGATAATTAATTTATTTGTCAAACGATTTTCTGTGTATCTGAGAGAGAGAGAGAGAGAGAGAGAGAGAGAGAGGGGGGGGAGAATGTACGTGTGGGAGGTGTGGATATTAAATCTGTGTGCATGCTTTTGTGTATATCCTTACCTGTATGTATAGGCTAACATACCTTAGAACAAGAACATCACCAACAACAAAATAAAGACTCATACCATACCACCACCACCACCATCATCATCACCACGATCTCCATCATCCTTACTCAATTCCCCCTTATAAATAGAACTTTGATAATTACAGCAACCATCCCAAAATATGCATCCGCCTGTCAAAGAACACATGCGTGAGGGCCCAGAGGCGATTAATGTAAACAGCACGACCAAGCAATAAACAAGGAGATCCAATGTCGCTGGCTTACAATCTGTGTCGCATGAGTTATGAGAAAATGGGCCGGCCGTTCTTGTTATGTGTTGTATTTGTTTGGATTTTGTTATATCTGGCTTCCTACTGTCCCGTCTATCTGTTTTTCAAATCTCTGCACGTCTGTCAATCTCTGTCTACCTACCTACCTGGCTATCTATCTATCACTGGATCTAACTCTCCGTGTCTGTATCTATTTATCTTTTGACATGACCAGAACTGCCGTGTATGAGTCAATCTGCTACCTACAATTTCTGCATTCTGCTTTCTTATGTATTTACCTATTTTATATATGTCTACCTTACTGTTTGTGTCTGTTTACTTTTCTGTCAGCCTGCCCATCTACATACCTGCACCTCAGTCATTTACATATGTTTCTATCTCTCACTTTTGTCTGTTTAATCATTGCCACACACCTGGCTCCCACGTCCATCTTGGGTGACCCGAAGAAATATACCTCAAACGGTCGCATTTATAAAGAATCCTAACCAATTTCCCAAATAAAAGAGTCTCCAATACAATTTACTATAATTTTTTGTCTTTACAATATTCATTTTAATCTGACTGTGAAGTGCTCGGAAACAGTACGAGTGAAGACCAACGCATATATAATCTTATTCACAGCTTAAGCTTAGGAGGGTGCTATAAATATGGTCTTAGCTGCTGTCACCACTCATCTCCATCCCATTCCCATCAACCCAAGTAGGTCACCCTCATAGACTCATCTATTTTATCTTTCTATCTAGTTCCCTGTCATCCTCTTTTGATTCTCTTATCAACTTGTGCCAGATGCCGAATCTAAAACACACACACACACAATGCGAAAAGTTGTGATGTTTTTTTTTTCCATAATGAATTAGTGAGGGGAAGGAAAATAAGGAAAACGACAAGAAGGGGACAAGTGATGTAAGGGAGTGCAGAAAAGGCCAGTATGAGAGAACAATGGAGTAAGAGGAAAGAAAGAGAGAAGAGTAAGGAGGAACGGGGAGAAGAGAAAAGAGAAAAAAGGGAGGAGTGATGTAATAAAAGAAAGAAGGCAGGAAAGATTTTGGGTGGGTGGGGGGGAGAGATGTGGTAAGGGAGGGAGGGAAAGGAGGGTGAGGGTGCACTAAACAGAGGGAGGAGAGAAGAAGGGTCGTAAGAAATGGGGGGAGAGGAGGGACTTAATGAGGGAGGAAAGGCAAAGGAGGGAAAAGAGGGAAGAGACAGAAGCAACATGATGGAGTGGAGAGAAGGAAAAAAAAAATAAGACGAAACAGTAAACAGAGGAAAGGAGGAAGGGTCATAGGGGAGGTGTGTGTGGAGGGTTCGGGAAGGAGAGAGATGATGAGGGAGGGAGCTGGCGACTCGGTGGCTCAGTCGGTTTGGCACTGGTCTCACGTTTGGGGGATGCTCTGGAATAGGTTCAGGACCCACTGACCACCCCACTGAGTTTCTGGGGTGCTCGATCACAGGCTAAGTTCTGTTCACATCATTAAAAATTCTAATCTACACTATGACTCTGTATACTAGGGCTATCTTCCGTTTCATCTTCTGTAGCTTCCTTATGTACTACCCTACTGTTACTTTTTACTACCATTTTTTTTCCTCCATCAATGTTTTGTATCTGTCCTACTTTCCTCCACCACACCACTGCCTACTGCCACTATCTTCTGTCTCACCGTCTGCTGCTATCTGCTACCACTATCTTCTGTTTCACTGTCTGTGCTTTGTTTCTATTTTCTGTCCTCCTCCTAACCCTCCCCTTCATGACTTTACCCTTTACACTGTTTACAGGATGCTGGAGGGAGGGAAAGGGGTAGAGGATGAGAGGAGAGGGGACTTAATGAGTAACAGAGGCAAGGAAAAGAGGATGGTGAGCACGAAACAGTGTGTGTGTGTGTGTGTGTGTGTGTGTGTGTGTGTGTGTGTGTGTGCGAGGAAGGCCACCCACGACCCGCCAGCCACAACCACAATAAGCACACGTCTCCCGGACAAGTTTATAAGCACATTCTCAAGTCCTGCGGCCCTGCCCAACCCGACACTCCACGCACCTGTTACGTCCAGTTACCATTAGCCCGCTGCTGGAGAGGGACGCCTTCATGTGGTGGCAATGATATAACAGGGCGACTGCACTGCCCTGTTAAACAAACGTCCCTTGGCTCTCTTCCAATCCTCCAAGAAGGAAAGGAAGTTGGACTACAGGAAAAGGGTACATTCATCCTGCAGTCCACCAGGCTCACTTCCAATCAACCTGGGGCCACAATAACAGCTATTACTACCTCTCTACACTGAGGCTGCAATCGTACATGGGCCCGTCTTTTATTTAGCATATGGGGTTTATTACACATTAACATTCTATTTTATTTTATTTGCACCGTTTTAGTATCGTCATAGTGTGCATCATTTTCATACAAGAGGGTACTGAAGAGTGATGTCCACACTACATCACTAAGAAGGATGTTTTACGTATTCTGCAGTGGCACTCAGAATATATTCCATATTCTGACGCTGAGCTGTCTGATCGTGTAGGTCGTGGCAAGTCATTTCTCACTGTCACCTCCATTAAATCGGAGAGTTAGAAGAAATTTGCCCATAACGTAGCCCAGTGAAACGGGATGTACTTTTTTTCAGTTTTCATCCTTACCTTTTACGATCAGACAAAATTGTGTTAGAGTACATCACACTGACACAAATCATTCTGCCGTATATCACACTGCCACATCACATACTGCCAAACCTCACACATACTGCACAGATACTTTTCTAACGTTCTATACACAGGAAACCCCAAACTCTCACACTTACTGGAGACCATTAAAATAACAAACACACCTAAAGGAAATGAAAAAGAAAACTCCTGAAAGAGAACGTGAATATCTCGGAATGTGTAAAAAGCAAGAATGAATCAAGGCTACAGACCACCAACAGGGATGCTGAGCTGAAGTGGTGGTGATAAGGAGGCGTGATGAGGAAGAGACAGAATAAGCGCTGAGTAAACATTGAGGAGATAGGTAATGTAATTAAGAGAGGAAGAGAGGAAGGATGAGCACTGAATACGAGCAAAGAAGAGAGGTAACGTGATAAAGAAAGGAAGAGAAAAAGAGTGATTCAGTATGATAAGCTAGGTGAAGAAAAAAGGGAAAACAGAAAGAGCGTTCATTGAGTATAGGAAACACTGTGGAGATGAAACATGTGAAAGATGGGAACGTGTAGCAGAATGAGGTGGCAAAAAGGGAGGAAGCGAGAACAAGCACTGATTATTAACGAGGAAGAAGGAATAAAAAAGAGATATAAAATAAAAATTAATCGGTATGATGAAAGCGAATAAAAACAAGAGGCAGACTGAAGAGTTCTGAACACAGACGAAGACAAGGCAGAACGAGGTAAAGAAAAGAGGAAAAAAAAAGTATATGTTAAACGGAGAAAACAATTATAGTAAACAAACAGGATAACGAATAACTGAAGCATCAGTCCAAAAGAAATGAAAAAGTGAGAACCAAATCGCGTGGTACG
>JAGKTI010041152.1:0-10294 GCA_018397915.1 Birgus latro
GATATTCACTCTTTCTCTAATCATACCTTCTAGAACTCTCTCCATTACTTTCATTATCTGATCTAAGAGCTTTATACCTCTGTAATTTCCCCTTTCCAGGGCATCACCCTTCCCTTTGTACACATTTACAATTACACTCTTCAGCCAATCATCTGGGACAACACACTCATATATAATCCTATTTATCAGGTCAGTGACTAACCTCACCCCAATATCTCCTGAGGCCTTCAACATTTCGGCAGTCAACCCAGACACACCTGCCGCCTTCCCCACCCGCATCCTGCCTATTGCCTCACTCACAGTAGCAGCATCAATCAGAGGCCAAGGCCCAAACACTGGATCACCTGGCTCCAAACCTTCCCTATCCCAATCAAACTCCTCATTCAACAACCGGCTATAATGCTCTCTCCATGCATCTTTAATATCCTCACTGTTAACCACTACCCTTCCTTCATCATTCTTCACACACTGCTCGCCTACAATGTCCCGATTATCTCTCTTCATCTGATTTGCCACCCTAAAAACCATATTTTTCCTTCCTTCATGATTTAGATTATCAAGTAAAAGTCTCTGTGACTCAGACTTCGCCCTGTATACCTCTCTTCTAGCCCTGCGCTTGGCAGCCAAGTACTCCTCCCTGTTACCACCCTTCTTCCATTCCCGGAAGAGCCTTCTCTTCTCCTTAACTGCGGCTTCTACACCCTCATCCCACCACCAAGATACTTTATGTCTTGGTGGCCCTCTTGTCCAACCGCATACCGCATCGGTAACTCTCAAGAGGTTGTTCTTAAGGGCTCCATACTGTTCATTAACGTCTCTATCTTTGGCTTCCTGTTCAGCCACCCCTCTCCTCATCTCACTATAAAAGGCATCCCTAACTGATTGGTTTCTCAGCTTCCATATTTTCCTCCTAGGTACATATGTCATCCTTCTCATCACTCGTTCCTTAAGCACCATGTCACAAATCAACAGTTTGTGCTGCTGAACACACTCCTCACTTCCTATAACTTTAACATCCCTCACTAATCTCCTATCAACCCTCCTTACCAGAAAATAATCTATCTGGCTACTATTTCCCCCGGACTCGTACGTAATCAATCTACTCACTCTTTTTCTAAAATGTGTGTTGCACACAATCATGTCCATAGCCTCCCCAAACTCGAGTATTCTTTCCCCTTCCGCATTCCTCACACCATATGCACATCCTCCATGGACTCCTTCATAACCTTGAGCTGCTTCACCAACATGACCATTTAAATCACCTCCCAGAACCACCACCTCATCGTCACCCATACCATTTACTACGCGTATTAAATCATCCCAAAATCTATCCTTCTCTGCGTAATCCAATCCTACCTGCGGAGCATATGCTGATATGACTGAAACCAACCTCTGCCCAACCAAAATTTTCACTACTATTATCCTATCACTTACTCTCATGACATTCATAACATACTCCACCCATTTCTCCGCAACCAACACACCCACACCCCCATATCCGTCAGTTCCCCCTGCCAAAACAACTTATAGTAGCAATCCTTCCCAGCAATCTTTCTGGCTGATCCACCCCTGTACCGGACTTCCTGCAGACATGCCACATCCACCCACCTCCTACTAAATGCCTCAACAACTTCCCCTGCTCTTCCTCTCAAACTTCCCACATTCCACGAACCCACCCTAAACCCCGTGGGTGATTTGCTGTCGTCAGGCTTGCTTTGGTGCTTGTTTTTCTTCATAGTCATAGTCGGTAAGATAAAGGGGGGTAAACATTCCAAAGGCCCGACCCATTGCACAGACCCAGGTCCAGGCAATGGATCTGGGACCCCTAGCCCACCAGCTTACTAGTGGCTGTGGTAGTGGCCTCGGGGCACCCTGCCAGGACACCTGCAGGGACACCCACCAAGCGCGGCTTGGCACTGCAACTGCCCCGCCATTATACACCCACTGATAGGGCAGCCTCCTGGGGCGCTACTCCCAGGTTCGGGCCCCTCTCTAATGAGCGGAAGCGGCAGCCTGGGAACCGCAATGCCCTGTACCCTCTAGCACAGGTTCGAGCCCCATCTCGCCCCGGACCCGTGATCTGTGCCGGCGGAACCCCAGTCAAGCCTCCCCCCAAAGTCCGCCACTAGGTAGCGGGGGCAAAGTTTTCTGGCCGCATGCCCTTGCTGGCGTCAACCCCTGTAACGTAGTGGGGTACGTTGTGTGATATGTAAAGCGCATGTGGTGTAGTGCATAGGATAGTTAGAGGAAATGATTGGGAGAATATGCTGGTCTACTCTCCATGTTACTGTCACACTGAAAAGGTCAGCAAAGGAGGATGATTAGGTAGCTAGTGAAAGGAGCTCCAGCTCTCCCTATCACCAGCATTCCATTCCCCTCGGGAGTACTACCCTGTTCGGCCCGTGCTACAGCCTCCTCCTACAAGTTAGTTGTTTTTACGGGGTGGGGCACTAACCCGCCACCAACCCTTTTAGTCGCCTCTTACGACAAGCAGGGATACTGGGGGAGAATTCTTGAAAAAACCCCTACCCCCAGGGGGGGGGGGTTAGTCCACTACACTAAATGGCAGCACATCCACACACACCAAGGAACATCAAAACAACACCCAGCACACGATATCATACACAAATACTATCATCTCTTCCCCCTTGCCCACCTCAGACCAGCTTGCAGAAGCATATTCATACTCAAATCACTCGCCTTTCCATTCAGTCACTCAAAGACAACACACAGCTGCATGCACGACCTCCTAATATCCATCCTTCTGAACGTATCTACCCCGTGAGGACAGGGTCCACCTGGGCAGGCTGAGATGTGGGCATCATCCAGCCCTCTTGAGTTATCAGAAGAGGCTGGATGACTCCGTCGTTGACGCCTGTCCAGGATGTAATACAGCATCCCATACTATTAAGCACATCATGGAAGACTGCATTGCACACAATCACCTATGCCAACAACACAACATACACTCCTTGAGAGATCTGTGGGAAAGCCTGGTCTCTGCCATGGCCTTCCTTAGGGACCCGGGGCTGTTCGGCCAGACTGCCTAGGGAACAACTACTACTACTACTACCTCACAAACAAAATATTCAACACAAACATGCACAATAACACAAAAAGATGGCTGGCAAACTATTTAGCATGCAGATGTGCACATGTAACATTTGCTGGCCAGTCATTGAACATCAGAAACTTCACAAATGGCATTCCCCAAGGATCTGTTTTGTCTCCTACTCTCTTTAACCTATACATGCACTACATACTGACATCTCCCACACCACAAATACACATAGTTTCCTATGCAGATGACATAAGACTACATGTACACACCAAAATGCAAACACAGCTGAACACATCCTCCAACCTTAGCTCAACACACTACACACATGGTTCACAACAAACAGACTCAAAATAGTCCCAGCCAAATCTACAGTGACCCTTCTCACAAACTGGACAGCAAAACATAGTCACATTCCACCTCTCACCATAAACAACACTCCCCTACCACCCTCCCCCCCAGAATCCTTGTGTAACTTACAATACGTCAATGTCATTTAAACAACACATCACAAACATTAAAAATAAATTGACACCAAGACTCAGTGCCTCAAGGTCACTTTCCCATGCAACATTTGGACACAACAAAGAAACCACCACAGTATACAAATAATATATACATTCAGTGATGAATTGTGCAAGCCGTGCTTCAGCTTCTAACCTCACTAAAATACACAACAACACTCTACAGACTATACAGAACAAGGCCCTAAAAAGAATCACAGGCTGCACAGCTACTGCACCCACAGGCCACCTACAACAAGAAAGCAAAGTCCTCAAAATCAAGTATCATCTAGACATGAGAGGCAGACAGATTCTTGCTGCAGCCTCCACAAAAAAATTATAACCCAGTACAACCAGCCTCATGGTCGGGTTGCCGGCGACCAAACCGGCTCCCCTCACTTGTGTACACCAATGAGGTGGGTGCCTTGGACACCCAGGTGGATGAAAAACAAAACCACTCAAAGGGCAGATGAACTCCTCTGGAGTCAATGGCCATCCAATTACCTGCTGCCTTGCAGGGCACGCCTCTTTAGGCAAAGGCTAGGAGAAGGAAAACTCTGATTTCAAACCACCTATTGCCTTGCAGGTTAGGCCTTTTCAAGCAAAGGCTAGGAGAAGGAAACTCTAAATTCAAACCACCTGCTGCCTTGCAGGTTATACCTAAACAGGTAAAGGCTAGACCCACTGCTTAGAACTGTGGTTTTGCCAGTCAGGAAGGCCATCCATGGCAGCAAAACCAAATGGTCTGATCAACTAGATGACTGTTCCATTCATAGCTAAAATACACATATGTTTCCCCTTCAGATTGTCATTGTTTGTATCTCGGTCGGCTGATCAGTGGCTGGGTAATGTTAGCAGATATTTCCCCTTTTAGATCGTCAGCACACCTTGGTGACATCTATATTGCAAAAATATTTGAGTACGAAAAAATTTATCTACATTGTAAATCGATATTTATTACAAAACAAAAGTTCCTTCAGGGCGAGTTGTTAAGCTAGGGGCTTAAAACAATTCTGCTAACTTTAAGAAATTTTCGCTCTGAATCCTGATTTTCTATTAATAATTAAATTAAGCACGAATTTTTGACTGAATTTCAAATAATTAGCTGTACAAACCTATATGGTGATAAACATTAAAATTGCCGATTCGGTCCAAGATCGATTGTGTGTTATTAGTCAGCTGATGAGCGTGTCTGGTTCACCTCATGGTGTTCCATTCCTTGTTCATTTTCCTCTTTTTTCTCAGCTTTTTGATCTTCTTCTATCATACCTTCCACATTCTCGTCAACAACTGTCTAAACAACCATTCTAAGGGTTGTAGCTAGCAAAATGCCACTCTTGTGTCCATTATTATTATTGTTATTGTGTCAGTGTTATTATTTTATGTACAGTCGCCCAGAGAAATGATGACCCGATTCCCAGTACCTTTTGCTCCAAAAGTGGTATCTGGCAACTGCCGCTGCCTAGTTATATTTCTTATATCGCACACCAGAAAGAGCAGTACAGTAATCCCTCTATTATTCGGATGTCCAATACTCGGACATACTCACTTCGGATATTGTGGGCTGCCCAACCCCCAAAATGCCCAAAAATTTGAAAAAATGGAAAAGTTTTCGATTTTTTGGGACCGCGTCAGTTTGAATTTCCCGCCCGCACCGATCGGCCATGTTTACGCTCGTGGCGCCTGTCTGTCTGTCACCATTACTGCCTCCTGAACACCTCCGACAATGGCGGCCAAAGTGATTGCTTTTGTGGTGATACCCTACCTCCTACAGTGCTTGATACTGCTCTTCACCTTCTTCATCATGTGTGTGATGATCGTCACTAGACCACACAGGAATTTACTGTTATGTACAGTGGAGTGAAGTGATGTGATTCCAGTTATAAAAAAAAAAATGTTGTGGAAAGTGTTGGTGATAAGTGCTGGTGATTCTCAAGTGGAAAGGTGTGTCAGGTGCAAGGTCTTCCTGTCAGAGTCTGAGATGATAGAGTGGGTTATTACATCAGGATGGCAGCTTCTTGTTCGTAAGTACCCTAACTTCATGCCTAACCTGTTTTCATCATGCTGTAAATGTGTTAAAAAATTACCAATAATGTTAATCATAATTTCCTGCTTGCAATTTAATTTTTCCATGCATGGTTCTTAAGTAAAACAGCTAGAAAAAAGGTGGAAGCAGTGAATTTCATGTCCGGTCCTAACCTAACCTAACCTATGGTTACCATAAAGATTTTCATGCCTAACCTGTTTTCATCTTGCTGTTAACGTGTTAAAAAATTACCCTAAATGTTAATCATAATTTCCTGCTTGCAATTTAATTTCCCATCCATGGTTCTTAAGTAAAACAGCTAGAGAAAAGGTGGAAGCAGTTAATGTCATGTCCGGTCCTAACCTAACCTAACCTATGGTTACCATAAAGATTTTCATGCCTAACCTGTTTTCATCATGCTGTACATGTGTTAAAAAATTACCCTAAATATTAATCATAATTTCCTGCTTGCAATTTAATTTTTCCATGCATGGTTCTTAAGTAAAACAGCTAGAGAAAAGGTGGAAGCAGTTAATGTCATGTCCGGTCCTAACCTAACCTAACCTATGGTTACCATAAAGATTTTCATGCCTAACCTGTTTTCATCATGCTGTACATGTGTTAAAAAATTACCCTAAATGTTAATCATAATTTCCTGCTTGCAGTTTAATTTTTCCATGCATGGTTCTTAAGTAAAACAGCTAGAAAAAAGGTGGAAAATGTGAATTTCATGTCCGGTCCTAACCTAACCTAACCTATGGTTACCATAAAGATTTCCATGCATGGTTCTTAAGTAAAACAGCTAGAAAAAAGGTTGAAGCAGTGAATTTCATGTTTGGTCCTAACCTAACCTAACCTAACATTGTGTTAATCATAATTTCCTGTTTTTAATTTAATTCTTTCATGCATGGTTATTAAGTGCACCAGCTATGAAAAAGGTGGAAGCAGTGAATTTCATGTCCGGACATAACCTAACCTTACCTAACCTAACCTAACCATTTTTCTGGTAGCAATTTACATCATTTACTGTATTTGATGCTTTGTATCCAATAATTTAGTGCATAAAATGTGAGAAAAGATGATTTTCATGTCAGATACTTACTAATACAGTAAACCCTTGATAAGCCGAACTATATGGGGCTCTACCCTGGTTCGAATTACCGGATTTTCCGGCTTACCGAATTTTCACCTCCCAAAATTGCTAAATTACCGAATTATCACCCCCCAAAATTGCTAAGACAATACCTATTACTTGTCCTTTCAACACTAAATTAAAGAAGCATATATTAAATAAATTAGTTATGACAAAAAACAATATAGTGCATTTAATATACATTTACCCCCTTCAGTGCTGGGTGTATTTTCATTTTGTTCTTGCTGCCACAAGACAATTTCAGTCAGTGTAGGTTGGATCTGTGGAAGTGCACGGGGTTGGTACAGCCTTCGTTAGCCCCTTCAGTATGTGAGTCCAATCCTGAGTGCCATAAAATCGGCTGGAGGAAGCGTAAATAAAGTAGAAATAGACGTCACAGTACTGAAGTGGTTAATTGGTAGGAAATAATTCACAGAGGCAGTACCGACTGTCGGTAACGTGTGTTGGAGATGGATTTTCACCCCCCCAAAATTGCAATAACAATACTTATTACCTGTCTTCTTAACACTAAAGTAAAGGAGCATATACAGTGTATAAATTAAGAAAGAAAGACAAAAAAGAAAGAATTCAGTGCACATAATTTGCCTTTCGTCAGAGGCAGAAGATCGTCGGCAGTTTTTGTTTTGTTTTGGAGACGGAGGTGGTGGAGTTCACACTTGAACGTAAATTCTAAAAAATACCCAGTATTTATTTCACTGTATATTAAGAACTAAACTTAAATTTAATCACTATAATAGACTGCAGTGTAACACCTTTCGTTAGAAGCAGTAGATTCTTTGGCAGTTTGTTTTGTTTTGGAGACAGGTGGTGGAGGTGGCTGAGTTCATACTGTAACGTAAATTCGAAAGAGTACCCAATATTTATTTCACTCTATATTAAGAACTAAACTTAAATGTAATCACTGTAATAGACTGCAGTATAATACCTTTCGTTAGAGGCAGTAGATTCTTCGAAGTTCGGCAGTTTGTTTTGTTTTGGAGACGGAGTTGGTGGAGGTGGGTTAGTTCATACTTTAATGTAAATTCCAAACAGTACCCAGTATTTGTTTCACTCTGTATTAAGAACTAAACTTAAATGTAATCACTGTAATAGACTGCAATGTAACACTTTCAGTAATAATAGTACTGAACTTTAATCATGATCACTACACTGTCACACGCGCACATTTTTTCTTTTTAAGCTTCATTCCTGTACGACTAGAGGTGCCAGTATCACTTCTTTTAAGCTATGAACCTTCCATGGCAAGGCAGAAGGCAAAAGGAGAGCACTGTTCAGCACTAAATGACAGTAAGAATGGCGCAACTACCGTCTCCAAAAGCAAGCAGCAGACTGGCGTCACGAGTCCTCTTGGTGCCATTTCTCCCCCTACTTTCGCATTTCGGCCTACATCATACGTGGTCTCGGCCTGAGTTTGGCTAACTGAAGATTCCGGCTTCTAAAAGTTTGGCTTATCAAGGGTTTACTGTACTATGCTGGCAAGTTCTGAGCTCCTATGACTCACTCACCTTTAAATCATCATTTTTTGGTTAAAATTCAATAAATTCATGCTATATGTGCATTATTTATGTGAAAAGGGACCTAAATAAGTGCTATACATATCCAGTAGGGAGGTAGGAAGGTAGTTTTCTGATTTAGGTTAGGTTAGGTTAGGGTCATGAAAAACCAGTGCTGGAGCTTCAAGACCAATATCCGGACAAAACCAATATTCGGACATGCCTTTGGCTCTATTACATCGGATATTGGAGGGATTACTGTATGTGGGTAGACAACACCAAAAAGTAATAGACAGTAATCCCTCTAATATTCGGACGTCCAATACTCGGATATACTCACTATTCGGATATTGTGGGCTGTCCAACCCCCAAAATGCCCAAAAAATTTGAAAAAAATAGAAAAATTTTCGATTTTTTGGGATCGCGTCAGTATGAATTTCCCGCCCACGCCGATCGCAGCGGCCATATTGATTGCTTTTGTGGTGATACCCTACCTCCTACAGTGCTTGATACTGCTCTTCACCTTCTTCATCATGTGTGTGATGATGGAATTTACTGTTATGTACAGTGCAGTGAAGTGATGTGATTCCAGTTATAAAAAAGAAAATGTTGTGTAAAGTGTTAATTAGGGAGCTTTATGCAGAGTATGGTGATACTGGAAGGATTTATGTAACACAGAAGAGGACAAGAAGGTGTAATAACGAAAATAAATCACTTAGGAAAAGGTGTTAGGGAGCTTTATGCAGAGTATGGTGATATTGGAAGGATTTATGTAACACAGAAGAGGACAGTAAGGTGTAATAAACAAAATAAATCATTTAGGAAAAGGTGTTAGGGAGCTTTATGCAGAGTATGGTGATACAGAAGGATTTATGTAACACAGAAGAGGACATAAACAAAACAGATCACTTAGGAAAAGGTGTTAGGGAATTTTGGAAAGATTTATTTAACAGGAGAGAAGAGTAAGGCTTAACCCCTACACGCTGGTGTTTTTCCGATGTCACATGCTCCTCCGTACAGGGGATTTCCGTGATTTTGGAAAATATACCCTTCAGATGGTTTCCTGTAAGCTAAGACACCATATACAACGCTGGGTGGTAACCATATCACCAAACCATACGTGCTCCCTACGTGTCAGCAAGTGGGTTGGTGGAGGGTTAGTGCCCCTCCCCGTAAAACAACTAACTCAAAGACAAATGGCCACTCCTTATTCCGGGATTATGGCGTCTGACAATAGATAGATAGTAAAGTGTTGGTGATAAGTGCTGGTGATTCTCAATTAGAAAGGTGTGTCAGGTGCAAGGTCTTCCTGTCAGAGTCTGAGATGATAGAGTGGGTTATTACATCAGAGGGCAGCTTCTTGTTCGTAAGTACCCAAACTTCTTGCCTAACCTGTTTTCATCATGCTGTAAATGTGTTAAAAGATTACCAATAATGTTAATCATAATTTCCTGCTTGCAATTTAATTTTTCCATGCATGGTTCTTAAGTAAAACAGCTAGAAAAAAGGTGGAAGCAGTGAATTTCATGTCCGGTCCTAACCTAACCTAAGCTATGGTTACCATAAAGATTTTCATGCCTAACCTGTTTTCATCATGCTGTTAATGTGTGAAGAAATTACCCTAAATGTTAATCATAATTTCCTGCTTGCAATTTAATTTTCCCATGCATGGTTCTTAAGTAAAACAGCTAGAAAAAAGGTGGAAGCAGTTAATGTCATGTCCGGTTGTAACCTAACCTAACCTATGGTTACCATAAAGATTTTCATGCCTAACCTGTTTTCATGATGCTGTTAATTTGTTAAGAAATTACCCTAAATGTTAATCATAATTTCCTGCTTGCAATTTAATTTTTACATGCATGGTTCTTAAGTAAAACAGCTAGAAAAAGGGTGGAAGATATGAATTTCATGTCTGGTCCTAACCTAACCTAACTTATGGTTACCATAAAGATTTTCATGCCTAACCTGTTTTCATGATGCTGTTAATGTGTTAAGAAATTACCCTAAATGTTAATCATAATTTCCTGCTTGCAATTTAATTTTCCCATGCATGGTTCTTAA
>JAGKTI010041153.1:0-10294 GCA_018397915.1 Birgus latro
CATGTTAAGATGCATACTGTATGGAAATATATATTCAGTACGCACATTATTAATATTTTTTTAATGTTGAATGTCCATTTAATCATGACTGTAGTAGAGTAATATAATACTGTAATACCCGTACAATTAGGATCGAACATTTTATTTCCATATGTTGTGATGGAAAGTTTTTACTTTCATTGTTATGCAACGTATTTGAGGGCCAACGTCTTGTTCCTCAGTGCGTGTGCGATAGGTGCTTGTTTTACCTGTCGCGCTTCTAAGGGTTGACTCCTCGCTCCCTCGAATACGCAGACTTAAGCTGGCGCCATACTGGACCGTTTTTCGCACGTGGTTTGCCGAGTGCCGAGCATTTGCTGCCGAGCAAATGAACAGTATCTTCACACTCAACAGCCCAGCCGTTTGCCAACAACGACCATAATCACCAGCGGCGGCCTAAAGTAAATGAACAAAGCTAGAAATGGCGCCAGCCGTCACTGATATACGGACCGTCGCAAAATGTGCAGTTGTTACAGCAATTTTAGTATTCTCCAGGAACTGCAGAAAAACAAAAAAACGTGTGTGTGTTCTTTCATGGTTGAGAAGAGATTCAAAAGGAATAGTTCTTTGGTATGGTCCCACAATATTGGATATTCCCTCACTTTTTCCAGTAATGAATGTATAATGAAGGAATTTCACATTATTATCATTATACGTTGAGAGTAAGTACTTCGGTGGAGGGCGGCCATTTTTCTTGTGTACATCCGGGCCACTTGCGGCTCGTCTGACGAGTTGCTCTCCGTCCAACCGGGGAGCACCAGCCACCAGCCATTGCTTGCGAGAATGATTTTCTGGCCAGCCAGTGCTTGGCGCTTGGCAAACCACGAGCGAAAAACGGTCCAGTGTGACGCCACCTTTACAGCGGGTTCTTTTTCAAGACCGGGTCGGCATTTCTAGGGAAAGAACATGACACAAAAACAAGGCAGTAACCATTCACAAACGTATATTCAAAGTTCAGTCCCAGAGACAAATACAATATGCACCTTTACATAGATTCTGGGTTGGCCAGAGACGGGCAGGTGGTAGGTTTTATTAAAGAACAATATGTCTCTCTACCGGCCGTAGGAAAGTGTGGTAAAGTGAACACAGTATTCACGGCATTTCTGTTACGCTGGTATCTCTAGTATGGGAATACAGTTCTTATATTTACTAACAGTTGTATAGCACTGGATGGCACTGAGACACTTATTACAAACACAGATACAATAAATAACGCGTGCAGGTATATCACGGTCCTGAGCGCGCGCGTGCCTGCCTTCACACAGGTAGGGGAGGGGGATCTGAAGTATTTCTGTACACCAGGGAGACACTCGTACGTAGGATAGATAGACGTGAGGTGTGCCAATACACTGGGGGAGGAAACGTATACAATGCGAGGGAGAGCACTCGTCTGTTGAAATGAATTAGGTTACACTAGAGCACTTCAATTAGTCACACTGGGGAGGGAATACTATTTAATATTGACAAGGGAGCGCGTGGTGCTCTGTGTGTCATACACCTTCACTTGGATCACTTATGCTCATCCAGTCTTATACACTGAGTTAATACACTGTAAGAGATACACTCGCGTCACATTCACTGCCTAGTGATTAACACTGGTCCAGGAGTCGCACACTATTTGGGCCCTTTGTAATATACTGCTGGGCCGACTCCCGATATCACTTATGCTCATCCAGTCTTATACACTGAGTTAATACACTGTAAGAGATAGACTCACGCCACATTCATGGCCTAGTGATTAACACTGGTCTAGGAGTCGCACACTATTTAGGCCCTTTGTAATATACTGGTGGGCCGATACCTCAGGCTGGAGGTTTGAGGTGAGGCTAGCCCTTTGAGAAACCCGGCACAGGGATACGGGGCTAGGGGCTGGGGCCGAAGAGGGCCAGAAGGCGGCCTGATGTCGGCTCCGGGAGGTGCCGGACAGGGTCCTGCCATCAGGCAGGTCATGCCCTGGAGTCCTTGGTAGGCCCCTGTGAGTCTGGGGGCCCAGGGCACCGGAGGAGTGGGAGGGCGGCATCGCTGTCATGGTCACTTCACGGCAACCTCGGACTGGGGGGTGTCACCGTCAGGACTCTGCTTACTGGACCTCTGCCTCGGCTGCTGCCCGCGTGAGTGGGGCTGGAGGGAGCAAGGCCCTGAATAGGGCCTTGCCCCAGCTCCAAGAAAGGGTCTCCCCTGGACTCACCTCCTGGAGGAGGAGTCCTTCCTGCTCGGCCACAGGAAACAATGTGGGCTCGGCAAGGGACTTCCCCTTCGGGAGCTATCCTGGGAGCAGAGGGTGAGGAGCGGACAATGGCCTGCTCTGTCTCCCCTGTTCCTGTAACACTGCATGGTGGTTCCCCTGTCCCGTCGGACTCCAGGGAAAACGCAAGTTGACGCTTGTTCTACGCTGTCTCCATGACGGGGAAAAGAGTCTCCTGTAGGAGGGGAGCGGACGGTGGCCTGTTCTGTCCCGTACCCGACATGGCTAGTGGCCTATGTCGCGGTTCCTACAGGAGATGGCATCAGAGGGACGGACGATGGCCTGTCCTACCTCGGACCCGACGCGGATGATGGCATGTGTCGCGGCGGTGCTGTGGTGGGGAGACTGCAGGAGAGGAGTGGACGATGGCCACCTCAGCCTAAACCTGACACGGACGATGGCCTGTGTTGCAGCTCTGCAGAGGGTAAGCAACTGGGGAATAGACGATGGCCTGTTCTTTCCTGTACCCGGCACGGACGATGGCCTGTGCCGCGGTGTTGCGTGGAGTTGCTAGGACCACCCCTGACCTGGCAAGTAGAATTTTTCCCCGAGACTAGGTATCGATTCCTGCTCACCTGGTGCAGTGTCGGTTGGGAGCAAGAGGGGCGCCGGGGATTTGGACAGGTGAGCCGCCCCTGCCTGAAAGTGCCAGGTGTAAGCTGCAGACCCCCGGCGGTCCTTCGTAGGCTTGGGGTGTCGCTGTCGTCTGCAGCCGTGAGTTGCCCCATCATATTTTCTGACTCGCATTTCAGTATCTATCTATATCCATCTATCTGTCTATCCATCTGTATAATTCAATCAGTCTATCTTTATATCCATCTATATCTATCCATCTGTCTATTTTTTTTTAATATATATATTGAGAGAGGGAGAGAGTGGTAATGACTGATAGCTGTTACATAACAAAACGAGGAGAAAAAAAAGGTTCAAAGGCTTGTGTCAGTTACGCTAGTTTACGGTAAAATTTATATCATTTTCTTGCACGATTGGCATCAAACTGGGTAAATTGCTAGGCTGTTCAACACCCCCTTCAATGCACCTCGGGCAGTCAGAGAGGGAGGGTGTGCGCTCCAGCATGGCATCTCCTGTCCCTCCTTCACCCTGCTTCAAGTGTAATCATCTTCGGCTGAGGACATACCATTTCATTCTCCAGTTCATACGAAGTGTCATCTGCTCACCCATGGAGGTAAGTATAATACTACAATTTCATTTCAGTATTCCTTACTACCAGACAGGTTTCCAGTTTCAGTTAGTCTTGTGGCATTTACTATATAAGTTTTTTATATTGAGTAATCATATCTGCTAAAATATTTTTAGTAGTTTCTTTATAATTTCATAACATGTAGTAGCTGAGGGATTAATAAAGTTTGTATCTAACCATTCTAGCTAAGAAAAAAAAAGAATCCCCCGAGCTAGACCTTACAGTGAGATCATATAGCCCCGCTAGGTAACAGGAGGGCGCTACACCTCCCGGCACGGCAGTCCCGGGCGCGGCTCGAACTCGCGACCCCCCTGTCCTGAGCTTGATGCTCTACCTCTGAGCCACCGTGCCCCCATTCTAGCTCAGAGAAACTAGGTGAATGGAAATGTCTGGAGGTAACAAGACTGAAATATGGAATATATCACCAGATTGAATGAGTGAAAATATTTAATGCTCAAGTTGCTAATACAGTCCAATTTTTCAGATGTGCAGGAAGATCATCCATCCCTGCAATGTCCTCTTTTCAAGGTTATTAATGATAAAGTGTTAGGGATGCCTTCAGCTGGTGGCACTGATTCCTACAAATATACCCATTTTAGAGTAATTTCTCGTTGTGATTTGTTTGATGAAGGCTGTATCTAGCCTTCTAGTTGGATAAGTCTCCTTTGAAAAGTGTCTCTAGAGTTAAAGTAGTTTTCAACTCATCTAAGCTGGTAGATATTTTATTTCATTGCATTTCACTTGCTGGTTGGGCTGCAATACCACGCTAGTGTTCCATCACTGACAGTAACACTCCCAATATTGACAGAGTTCAGAGGCCACCCATAAAATGGTATTATTAGCATTAATTTAGGCCACGTACTTCGACATTTAGTTCACCCTACAACGCCAGTTTTGCTTAGCAAAATTGGCCCACTAGGCACTCAGTTGAGGGACATTTATATAACCAGGTAGTGGAGCACTCTTCTCATAGCAATGCTACTACTTGAAGGTGTTCCTTTCCAGTACCAGGGTTTGTTGGAGTGGTATGGACCAGTAGATTTAACACACAGGATGGTAATTCATTTACAGTTTTGCAGGTGAGGGAACCGCCCAGTGAAGTTCGGCAAGATAATGATGAACACTGGAGGAGCCAGGCCATCAACAGATGATGTGGGACAAGGTGGTGAGTGCTATCGGTACAAAGGATTTGAATTTCATTAAATCAGGCTTTACTGATTTACCAGTAGACCCGCCGACATGTCGTAAAAATACCCCCGCTAATACCAATACACCAGTCCTGTATGAGACAGCCCTAGCATGTATTCAATATGGACGGTGGGTGTTAGTGCCGAAGTGGTGACATGTAGAAGGTGTATGGTATGTAGGAGGACTGCTGGGCCTTGAGAGCAGGCTGTGAAGCCTATGCCCAGAGTCGGGAAAAAAAAGTATGTGGAAAAATATACCAATACACCAGTCCTGTACGAGACAGCCCTAGCATGTATTCAATATGGACGGTGGGTGTTAGTGCCGAAGTGGTGACATGTAGAAGGTGTATGGTATGTAAGAGGACTGCTGGGCCTTGAGAGCAGGCTGTGAAGCCTATGCCCAGAGTCGGAAAAAGAAAAGTATGTGGAAAAATGTAGTAAAATGCAGATATCTTTATTAAGTACTTATTATGATTAAAATCCTCTGCGTATGTGTATGGAGGGGGGTGTATGATACGTATCTCTGCCTCATAGTTGGGTAGAGATGAATTTTGTCCATATCATTGATGCTAGAAAGGGATTGCTTCACCTGGTGACACAGAAATGACTGGGCAGTGGTGCTGTCCCCTTATGTAAGAACTGTTCAGTCATGCAGTCTCTCCTCCTCTCAGGGAATGTGGATGGAGCTGAAGGACACTTTTGATAGCAGCAGAAGTCCTTGTCTATATCATTGTCACTGTTTGCAGGTGTCTTTCTCCAGCCTAATGGTCAACTGTACTAGTATAATGTATAACAGTGTACAGGATAGTGATATACAGAATGGTAATTGTTGAAAGTTTTTCAGGTACTTTGGAAATTAACTGGCTTGGGTTTGAAGATCCGATGGGCAGCCTCCAAGTTTAGTCATCAGTGGCTGAGGACATACCATTTCTTTCTGCTCATCGTGCGAACTCTTATCTGTTCACCCCATGGAGGTAAATAATAATGGCACATTTTCATTTCAGTATGATTGGACCGGTGCAGGTTTATATCCAAGGGTTGGCTGGAGTTTATTGCTCACATAATGCCACTCAGGGATGAGTGAGGCTGGTCACTCTCATCTTAAATGTCAGGACCAACTTGCCTAGGCCAGGGCTCCTATCCTCCTCATGGGGCAACACAGGATTGGGTGATGGATTTCTTACTGCCAGACAGGATTTTCAATTAACTTGTCATGTACCAATTTTTTTTTTTTTTCATCACTAAAAATATGTTTAGTATTTTGATTATAATTTCATAGCATGTAGTAGCTGAGGGATGAATAAAGTTTGTATCTAACCATTCTAAGCTCAGAGAAAGTATTTAGGTGAATGGAAATGTCTGGAGGTAACAAGACTGAAATATAGAATATATCACGAGATTGAATGAGTGAAAATATTTAATGCTCAAATTGCTAATACATTCAAATTTTTCAGATGTGCAGCAAGATCATCCATCCCTGCAATGTCCTCTTTTCAAGGTAATTAATGATAAAGTTTTGGATAGGGATGCCTTCAGCTGGTGGCACTGATTCCTCCAAATACTGTATACCAACTTTAGAGTAATTCCCTGTTGTGATTTGTTTGATGAAGGCTGTATCTAGCCCTCTAGTTGGATAAGTTTCCTTTGAAAAATCTCTATAGAGTTAAATTATGTGGAAGTGGAAGGAGTACAATCAACCCTTGTTTTAAGATGATGCCTTTGAATAAAATCCATCACCTTGGGATCTATTATGTATCTAGTCTTTTTAATATATGTTCAGTAGGAATGTGTTTGGGCAAGGATCACCTGCTTAACAAAGTTTTGAAAAATTTCCATCTCACCTAAACTGGTAATTATTTTACTTCATTCCATTGCACTTGCTCCTTGCCATAAAGAATTAGTATAAATATTAGTTTACAACTCATCTATTCTGGTAGTTTTTAAAAGTTCACTGGAGTTCACTTGCTGGTTGGGCCATGCCACCACACTTGCGTTCTATCACTAACACTGTCGCACCCAATAGTGACAAGAGTCCAGAGGCCATCTTGGAACTAACAGTTGAATATGCTTGTGTTCTGCTGATCGTACAGTACCTTTGCTATGCTGTATATCAGAAAAGGTCTTTACTTGTAGTCATTGTCTAAGTCTCGGTAGCGTGGTCGGAGGTTCTTGTTGGGAAGTCGATGATGGGTTATGTAATACAACCAGAACAAAGTCGTGAGACGTATTATCAACGAAGGTGAGTTACAGGACTCTTGGGTTACTGAGTTTTATTGTAGATTTATCTTTGATGGCGATATACAATGATCTTAGCGTGACGGCCAGTCTCCCCTCTCTCCTTACTCTGCCCTAATTGTGCTCTAGGGCATTCTCTTATCCCCTTCTCTCCCTTTCTGATGTGAAGGGCTTCTCTCTCCCATTATATACAGGTGGGAAAGGATGTTTAGGTAAGGTAGTAGTGTCTAATCGATCTCCTGTGGGCTTCCACGTGTTTGAATACATCATGAGTTTCTTGCTTGTTTAGACTACGAGGATGTTTTGAGAAACATCATATGTTAGGACTCTTGATAGTCTGGGACAACAGACTGTGTACAAATATCATGTGAAATCAGACACTACATCCTGTACATTGTGTTATGAGATATATACTAATGCCTATATAATATACACTACATATCGCTTGGTCACGCCAGCTGTCGCACCATCGACAGGAAATACATTAATACATATTACAATCAACATGTAAGTCAAGTAAGTGAAGTACATAAAAGTTACATAATTGGGATAATATAGTCAGTGTAGTTATAAAATTGTACATATACTGTATAATAGTAATATTAAAATAATACAATGGCAAGTCTAATGTAGTCAGTTATACAATATATATGAGAAGGACTTGCTGTATACATTCATATATAAATGAGATACAATAGTATAATTAAAGTAAGCCTATATTATGTGTAACCCATAATTTGTTATTTTATATAAAACATATATGTACAGTATATACACTATTTACACAGTTTGTCTCACTTGTACAGAACAGTTCTTAAAAACTGATTCAAGGTTAGCAATTCTCGCTTGCATTCTGTGCATGGCCAAAAGTAATACAACAAATATGATGGAGAAAATCACAAAGATGGCTGGAGCTGGGCTGTATACATAATATGGGTTAAACATAATCCTACTGTATTCTTCCCAAGGTTGTATTGTCTGATTTATTAGTTGCATGGTTTCATACTTGGGTGAAGTCAACTTAATGTATGAGCTTGCATTTAAGTTCATCCTAGGCAATGGCTGGAAGTACTTGTGTGTGTGGTTGAGAATGGCATAATGGTTTTTAGTGGGCAAGGTGGATAATGTAGGTGTCAGGACTGCACAGTAATCTGGTGAGATGTATAAACCGGATGCTGATGTATGGACTGGAGATGTATCTGGGCAGGTCACAAAAACTGATGTATTTTGAGTGAAGTAGAAGAACTGTGAATGTCCAATGCGTTGATGATGAATGAGTTTATCTGGCGCAAATGTGAAGTTGCAATGATGAGGGATGTCATGATTTTTTTATGATAGCCATTTCACAAGGGACTGTCTCAGCTGGCTGAAACGTGAAGATGTACGCAGGACAAAGGTGAAATGCATGTAATGATGTGCGACATTTGTGTTCCATTGCTGTGTCACTAGTGAAAGCTACGGCATCCTGTTTCTCGGAAACCATGATGACTTCTGTTTTGATGTTGATGGTGACTAATGAGTCATCTTTCTTAGAAGGAAAAGGGTATATTTGATAGACTGTGAAAAAGTCATCTGTTACGAACGGTACATGGACTACTATTGATGTTGTTGTAAGTGTTGCTTCCAAGTATGGATAATATAACATTAAATTTCTTTCCTCAAACAAAGGTTTCAAACCATGCTTATGTATGCCTTGATTAATGATGTGCCTGAGGTTGTGAATGGGTAGTAAATTAATAGTGATCCATCCATTACCTGCATTAGCAATTCCTTTCATGAAAGACTGATACTGAGCCCTGGTGTTGTCCAACTGTAGTATTATTAAGTCAATATGTTCCATGATCACTGAGAAGTGTTGGAATAGTGTATTGTTACCCTCTAGTGTATTTACTTTATCCACAATTCCTAGAGTTGATGCTTCTGCTTTCCTTAGGTTCTTAACAATCGTCAGCATGAAGGTGTTCTGAGTGTCAGCCAACTGATGTTGGTATGAGAGAACTTGTGCTATTTTGTTAAATTTGTTATTTATTTCTTCTAGATCATTTTCTGTAGCTAGCCCAAAAATGTTCCCTAAAATTGCTCCACCTAAGTCGAACAAACCGCGTCTGTTACGTGTATTCGTGATGTTGTTTCCTGTCCCAAGTGTGTTACTCCCAGCTGATGGGATGTCCTGGATCATGGTGATCATTACGTGCTTAGCCTGTTCTAGCTTCCAGTCAGTTAATTTCATTAATTCAGCTACCTCCTGTGTGGGGTGATCATATGAAGAAGGGCGTGTTAATACCACTTCCAGAGTTCTGAGTGGTCCTGATATTTTCTGTAACATCATTGGTATATCTTGCAGTACGTCCAGACTAATTTCGGTGCTTATTATGTCTTGTACTACTGCCGTTGAGGCTGTTGGGGCGATCAGGCACCCCTGCCGTACTATATGTTGAGGATGCAAGTGAGGTGATCCTCTTGATATCAACAGGAACATGATCCATGGAATTATTCGCCTCATCTTTACCTACCGAAAGAACAACTGGATTAGATATCCGTTCTTACCTATAAAAGGAGTCAAAGTCGATTCCTAAGTCACGTAAATGCCTTGTTACGGTGAGAGCCGTATTGGTTGCACCTATGTTTGTCTGTTTGGTATGCGACCACAATTTATTCCGATATGTGTTTATTGCTTCAGGCTTATTTTCACAGTGTGTGCTAGGATTTTCGGTTGTGTCCGGTGCTTTATAGTTGCAAGCTAAGTTTCTTGAGACCTTCTTTAAGTGATCAATATGTATATCTTTTTCTTCGTCACTCGATAGTGACTTAATCACTGCCTTATTAGCTCTCCTCTTAATTACTCTATATGGGCCTTCAAATTTTGGTGACAGTTTGTTGTCTCTAGTGTGAATGAGGCCATAGACAATATCACCTATGCTGATGTTTGATTCTTTTGCCTTCTTATTGAATGATTCTGTCATTTCTTCCTTAGACATCATTAACTGTTTCTTTACCCTTGTGCGTATTTCTTGAAATTCACGTAAGCGAAGTTTAGGATAATCGTCATAATTATATATGAGAATTTGCTTGCCTTCTAACGTTTCGTAAGGGAGACGTTTGTCAGACCCGTAAATGATGAAATGAGGTGTATCTCCTATGGATTTATTAATCGCACAATTTAGTGACGCTTCAACTCTTGGGATCCAGTCATCCCAGTTTGCATAATTGTCACTGAGGATGTGCTGTAGTACATCTAATATTTTCTTATTCTGTCTTTCCACCAATCCATTGGAAGCTGGATGGTAGACCA
Source organism: Birgus latro (assembly GCA_018397915.1). Lineage (NCBI taxonomy): Eukaryota > Metazoa > Arthropoda > Malacostraca > Decapoda > Coenobitidae > Birgus > Birgus latro. The sequence continues at coordinate 10,200 of JAGKTI010041153.1, forward strand.
CGATATTAACCTTCTTAATATTGTATTGTTTACAAATTTCCTGCAAAATTTCAGAGTTAAATTCACCACCATTGTCGCTTATTAGCACCTTTGGT